>QRFJ01000585.1:0-108054 GCA_006176705.1 Cocos nucifera
CCCTAACCCAATTAATGACATAATTAAATTAGATTAAATCAGATTTAATTTTGATTTAATTTTCTAATCAAATTAGAAAATTGGGTTGACCTAAATCTTAGTTGAACTAAGACTAGTTTTTCCTTGCACTTGGCTTGTCTAATAAGTCAATTGGATTTGATCCAATAAAGTTCAAACTAAATTTAATTAAATTATATTTAATTAAACTTAATCTCAGCCTTCTAACTTAATCAAATTAAGCTAATTAGCAATCTAATTGCTTAATCGATCCTCCTGCAATACTTACACTAGGTTAAACATCAATCATATTGATCGTTTAATCCTAGAATGATTCTTAATCATTGATCAACCATCCGATGAGATCATAAGCTCTAATGTGTGTGACCTTATAGGTCTAAACCTAAGCTGGTAGTATAGAAATAAATTTCTATACTATTGATCCCATGATTGATTTTGATGATTGTTAAAATTTGAGTGTTTAAGTATTTAACCATGTGTTTCAAGAATGGATGTAGGTTTTTTTAGGTTTTCAAGTTAAAATTATAATTTTATCAAAGTTGAAGATCAAGAAAAAGTGATAAGAGGCAAAATCATAATTTTATAAAGTTGAAGAAAATCTATTTTGAAAGCCTCAAAAATTAGCTTAGAAGATTTCTAATCTTTTGGAGGTAGTCCCATAATTTTTGAATGCATAAATTAGAAAAAAATCAAGTTGTAGCGAAAAAATCAACCCAAGGGATGATCCCTAAGTCATCTCCTTTCAAAATGGACTGTTCGGCATGCTTGGCATGCAAACTAGGCCGACCCAGTCTGGAACTGAGCCGACCTAGTCTCAGTAAAAATAGAAGATAGAAAGCACAAATAATGAAATTTTTAAGACCCACGGGACTGAGCCGACCTAGTGAGACTGAGTCGACCCAGTCTGAAATTGAGCTGACCCAATGCCTATAACGGCTAGTTTTTAGAACTGTAGTTTTTTCATCTCACAAGCTTTCCAATGACTATTTTCTCTTCTCCAATGGCTAGATCACTTCCAAAAGCCTATGTTAGTGACTAGTAATAGTGAAAAATCTTTGGAGTATATAAGAAAACACCTAAAGCATTAAAAAGTGATTTTTGGAGGGATTATTGTGCATTCTTTAAGAAACCCAAAGAAGTGAGCAGAAAAGAAAAGAGGAGTGATTCTCAGATATTCCTTTATCCTTCTAACATCCTCATTTTGAGAGAAGCCAGGCTATTGCTATAGAAGATCATCTACTACTTTCCTCAAGCATTCAAAGAGAAGAAATCAAGCCAACAAGCCACGCTCCTATAATTTCTTTTCTTAAGCTTCAAAGAGTTTGTTTTTATTTTGTTTATTATAATTTTACATTTTATTTTAAGTTTCTTGGGATGAAAAATTTGGGTTGGTCCAAGCCTTGAGTTGGACGATTGTAGTGGTTTGATTGGTAAGCCAAAGTGAAAACTAATCAGGATTGATTGTTAGCCCGAAGAAAAAATAATCACTTGTAAGATTTTGGTTGGTGATCCGAGGAAAACCAATTGGATTGATTGTGAGTCCAGAAAATAATAATGTACGATTTTGGTTGGTGAGCTAGAAAAAACTAACTGGATTTGATTGTGAGCCCGAAAAATCATTAGACTGTAATTCTTATTGAAAATTATAGTTGAATTTTCAAGGAATATACTTGGGGAGTAGATGTAGGTGCTGAGTTTGGCACCGAATCACTATAAAATGATTGTGTTTATGATTGTGTGCTTTTATTTCATTACTTTTATTCACTGCACATTACATAGCTTATTTGATTTGGCACTTAAATAGATCAATCCACTCACATCTTAAGCTTAAAATTTGAAATATCCAATTCATCTCCCCTCTTGGATAGTCATACCTGGGCAACAAATGGTATCAAAGTAGGTACTTTATTATTAGTTATTGACCTAACCATTAAGAGCTAAAGATCTTGGCAATCCAAAATGAAATATTTTTTTAATGAATGCCATTTTATAGATAGACCTCCACTTTTTAATGACTTAAATTATACCTATTGAAAAATTATGATGAAAATTTTTATACAAGCACATGACTATAGTCTATGGAGGATCATAGTTTATGGCTCACACACCCCTAAAGTATTAAAAGAGCATGATAAAAAAATAATATAATTAAATGCTAAGGCCTTAAATATACTTTATTGTTCATTAGATATAAATGAGTTCAATCTAATTTCTTCTTATATTTCAGCAAAATAAGTTTGGAAGAAATTGGAAATAACTTTTGAGGGAGCTGATCGAAAAGAAGAACCAAGCTCCTAAGAGGATAATCAAGCTCACCTCAGCATATATCTTATGGCTCATGAGGATGAAAAGAAAAAGAAAAAGAAGAAATAAAAAAAAAAAGCATTGATTAAGGGGGAGCAAAGCAAAGAAGAGAAGAATGAGAAAGAGGAGGAAAGTATAGCAAGTTATTGCCTCATGGCTCAAAATGACGAGGTATATTATGAACACTCCTCTGAATTTACTTTTAATAAATTATATGAAGCCTTCAATAAGTTAATCGATGAACATAAGAAGATAAGGCTACAAAATAAAGAAATTAAAAAATTTAATCTTTCTTTGGTCGAACAAAAAGATAAGATTTTAAGTGAAAAAGAAGATTTTTTTGAAAAATATGAAAAACATGGTCAAAGAAAAAGAAAATTATTTGAAATAAATTAAAACTCTAACTAAGAAAAATGATAATATAGTTAAATCTAAAAATTTCTTAGTTAAAAAAAAAAAAGAAAGATTTTTAAAATCTAAAAAATCTATGATTGAAGAAAATCTTAAGTTGAAAGAACTTAATAAACTAAGATTTTCTACTAAAGAAAAGAGTAAATTTGAAAAATCTCTTTTAGAAGAAAATGTCAAACTAAAGAAAGAGATTGAAAGCTTGAAGTCCATAATTGAAAAGTTTATAATTGGATCTCAAAAGCTTCAAGCCATTTTAAATGATTAAAGAGCTATTTTTGACAAACATGGAATTAGTTGTGATTCAATAAGAAAACAAAAGTTTGACAAAAATATGCTCAACAAAGCTTCAACTGAAAATCATTCAATTAAGTGCTTTAAATATAATAAAGTTGATAATAAAATTTTTGAATGCAACATTAAAAGAAATGGCCAAACTTACATCAAACAAATTTGGGTTCCAAAAGGAACCATGAGCTCTAACCTCTATGGATCCAGGATGACTTAGGTACCAAAAACTAGTAAATAATTTTGCAGATATACTAAGGATTCAATTGAATGAAATGAGAAAATACTTATAATTGGATGCCTTGGGAATGGACTTGGATGGATGATGATATTGATAAAATCTAAACTTTCTTCACATCATACCATCAATATTTATTGAAGTTATTTTGATTAATTTTATTATTTCTAAAGATCTATCAATATGGTTTTATATCCTTGCTTGAGATATTTTTCAATGTTCTCATATATTGATATAATTGATTAATTTTGATGTATACTATGATTTGGATGCTTTGATTTTTAAAAAATATCAATATGCTCTCCTTTATATATCATGTTATGAATAAAATATTTTTTTAACTTAAAAATTTAGCATGATATTTTAAGTCTTTTCATATCAATTTTATAATTGATGAATTTAAATTAAAAGATGCTTAATTGGGTTTGAATGTTTTAATTGCTAAATCTACAAATTGAACAAATTTTGACATTCCCCCATAAGATACTTAATTATCAAAATTCTTCAAAAAAAAAATTATGTGATCTAACTACTTGAAGATTAAACATTTAATCATAAAAGATCAAATGTTTAAAGTGTTAATTTGCATTGCATCTTTGTTTTATTTTAAAGATTTGAAACTTTCTAAGTTGAACCAAATCCCATAGAACTATTATCTAGATTCTCCTTGATTTGATCATACTAGATTTGTTTGATTTTATACCACTCAATTGATTAATTTTTTTTAATCCCCTAAATTTACTTGAATATCTTTCTTAATCATCAATTTGATTGACTTATTGATCTTAAAAGAAAATTTATTGATGAACATTCTTATTTTGTTCCAATTGTTTGATTTTAAAAATTAAATTAGAAAAATACTCTTTTTGAATATTTTGAAATTGATATCAAATAAAATATTTTAAGATTGTTATCATTTATTTTTAAAGCTAAATATTTAAAATGAACTTCAGCTTTAAATAATTGGTATCAGATATTTTCATCTTGTGCTCCATCTTTTGATAAAAAAGAAAAAAGAAAAGGAAGAAAAGAATGCTTTGTCTCAAATCTAAGTTTACATAGCCATATTTTAATATGATAACATTTGAGATAAATTGCAAACACTTAATACCTTTTTTGAATTTAATGTGTAATATTTTTTGAGAAAAGAAAGAAATATTTTCTTTAAACATAAAAAGAAATCACTTATATTGCTTGATTTGTTCATATTTGATTTAAGCATTTATATATTTTTTGACTTGTCGATTCATATGGTTGATTGTTTGAAACTCAATATGCTCACTTTAAATATGTGCAATAGAGGAAGAAAATACTAAAAAAATAAAATAATTTGATCTTAAAAGATTATGCCTTTATTTGTAAAATTAACGGAAAGAATTTATTTAAGATGAATTAGTTATTAAATTGGTATCAATCAAATTTGAAAATCTAAGCTTAAAAGTTAAATTAGTATTAGTTAAAGATTAATGTGGTATCAATTAATGATGCTTAACTTGAAAGAAAAAGGGGGAGAATAAATTTAAAAATATAATGTGATGAATTTTATGGTATTCATTTTTGAAAATAGGGAGAGAGATATTTTTTTTTTAATTTGATCAAAAATATTAAAGAATTTATGATCTAAATTCTCTATCAATTACCTTATTTTGAGTCTTATTGATTTAAAACTTTCAATTAAATACTTTATAATCTTTTCAATTTGTGCTTTCATGTGTTTATTTAATTTAATTTACTTAATTTAAAGTACTATTAAATAAATAAATTATTTTTTAATATTAAAAATTATTTAAGGTGGTATCATTAATATGCTGGTTTCATATTTTAATTTGCATGGTTATTTTTGATAATTGATTGGAGTTAAATTAAATTAAAATCATATTCTTACTCTAAGAAATAAATTTCTAAACTTAATTTTGGAACTCATTGAAAATTCAAATTTGATACTAAATTTCTGATGTGCATTGCAAAATTCTTATGAATTATTTATATTGAAGCAATTTTTACTCAAACCAATAAATTTAAAAATATGACTATCATTTGTCTTGATACTATTTATTTTACTTTACTTGATATATTTTTTATACATATCTTTTTAAAATTTAATTAACTAAAATTTCTTAAGAAAAGAAAAGATTGAATATTAAAGTACATATTATACTTAATTTCATGGTTAAATCTTTTAAAAAGCTTTGTTCCTCTTAAAGCTTAAAAGTATATATTTAAAAATCTGATTAAAAGATTATATTTATTTAAAAAGGGGGAGAGTCTATAATATTTGAATTTTAGCTAATTTTTGAAAAAAAATATTCATTCAAAAGGAGAGATGATTTTTTTTATTTGACTTTATGAATTTGATACATCTCTCAATTTAATGTCTTGATGTTGATGATTTTTTTTCCGTTCTTTCTCATGAGCTTTTTGATGTTATCAAAAAGGAGGAGAGGTATATTGAGTATATGCTCAAAGAATTAATACTTAAAAAATTTAATAAATTTCATACTTGGAACCTTAATACTCATTATTTTGAATTAAAATATTATTTTGATATGAGTATATAAATTATGTGAAATATTAATTGGAGCTTTCATAAAGTATGCATTTATGTTTATGTATATTATCATTTCATGACTTATACTAGCTAATTTATTGAAACATATTAAATTATATTTTTATGCATATACTCAAAGTTTTTCCATCATAAAAAAGGGAAAAATCATTGACCCCATGATTGATTTTGATGATTGTCAAACTTTGAGTGTTTAAGTATTTAACCATGTGTTTCTAGAATAGATGTAGGTCTTTTCAAATTTTTAAGTTAAAATTACAATTTTATCAAGTTGGAGATCAAGAAAAAGTGATAGGGGCAAAATCATAATTTTATAAAGTTGAAGAAAATCTATTTTGGAAGTCTCAAGAACAAGCTTAGAATATTTCTAATCTTTTGGAGGCAGTTCCATAATTTTTGGATGCATAAATTAGAAAAAAATCAAGTTGTAGCAAAAGGATCAACCCAAGAAACGACCCCTAGGTCATCTTCTTTCGAAATGGGCTGCTTGGCATGCAAACTAGACCGATCCAGTCTAGAACTGAGCCAAATTAGTCTCAGTAGAAATAAAAGATAAAAAACATAGATAGTAAAATTTTCAAGATCCAGGAGATTGAGCCGACCCAGCTATAAACTGAGCCGACCCAGTCT
Organism: Cocos nucifera; assembly: GCA_006176705.1. Lineage (NCBI taxonomy): Eukaryota > Viridiplantae > Streptophyta > Magnoliopsida > Arecales > Arecaceae > Cocos > Cocos nucifera. The sequence goes on from QRFJ01000585.1 coordinate 6,453, forward strand.
AAAACTGAGCCGGCCCAGTGCTTGTAACGGCTAGTTTTCAAAACTATAATTTTTTCATCTCACAAGCTTTTCAACGGCTATTTTCTCTTCTCTAATGGCTAGATCACTTCTAAAAGCCTATGTTAGTGACTTGTAATAGTGAAAAACCTTTGAAATATATAAGAAAACACTTGGAGAATTAAAAAATAATTTTTGGAGAGATTATTGTGCATTCTTTGAGAAATCCAAAGAAGTGAGCAGAAAAAAAAAGAGGAGTGATTCTCAGATATTTCTTTGTCCTTCTAACATTCTCACTTTGAGAGAAGCCAGGCCATTGCTATAGAAGATCATCTACTACTTTCCTCAAGCATTCAAAGAGAAGAAATCAAGCCAATAAGCCAAGCTCCTAGAATTTTTTCTCTTAAGCTTCAAAGAGTTTATTTTTATTTTATTTATTATAATTTTATATTTTATTTCAAGTTTCTTGGGTTGAAAAACTTGGGTTGGTCCAAGTTTTGAGTTGGATGATTGTAGTGGTATTATTGGTAAGCCAAAGTAAAAACAATTGAGATTGATTGTTAGCTCAGAGAAAAATAATCACTTATGAGACTTTGGTTTATGATTCGGAGAAAACCAACTGGGTTGATTGTGAGTCTGGAAAATAATCATGTATGATTTTAGTTGGTGAGCAAGAAAAAATCAACTGGGTTTGATTGTGAGCTCGAAAAATAATCAAACTATAATTCTTGTTAAGAATTATAGTTGAATTCCCAATGGGTATACTTGAGGAGTGGATGTAGGTGCTGAGTTTGGCACTGAACCACTATAAAATGATTGTGTTTGTAATTGTGTGCTTTTATTTCATTAGTTTTATTCACTGCACATTACATAGCTTATTTGATTTGACACTTAAATAGATCAATCTACTCACTTCTTAAGCTTAAAATTTGAAATACCCAATTCACCCCCTCTTGGGTAGCCATACTTGGGCAACATGTATCAATCGAAGTAACCATCTAGCAGTGGTTCCCGATAGCCGAATAGGTCGAATATGTAGAACAATATCCTTAGAACCCATGTGGATATAATTTTTATATAATTCATCCTCTTAACCAAAATGCTCGTAGGATATCTCAGAGTTCAACTATCAACTCTGATCAAGTTGTCTACATTGTATTTCAAAATATGAAATCCATCTGATGGATTATCTTGGCCAAGGTTTTGCTATATTGAAATACAGTGATACATTCTTCTCCAACTCTTGGAGTGGTCAATTTTATCTTGATCATACTCTGACTTCATAAGTACTTGACTATGCCCAAAATTCTTTCATTATTGAATTAAAAATTCAGTTAGTCCAGTACCAAAGCATAGTGAGTTGCTTGCAAGTCACTGAGATGACCTCAGATCTAAGGGATACTTATACCTATATCCCATTAGAGACATTCTCGATAGTAGAATGCTCTAGAGTTATCATATTCAATGATGATATATCCATATATCTCACTTGTATGTCATACTAGTATCTCCACACTCCTTGGTTAAGAGGACAACCAACTTATATGGCACACAACGACCTATGCTCGATAGAAGCTATCATCCTAATTAATAGCCTATCATTTGGTCATGAACTATTTTAAGGACTAATCGATAAATCCTCTCTTTATCAAAGCTAAATAGTCCTAAAGACTTTATCATAATAATGGAGTTCATTAGAAGATGAATACTTTATGATGAAAAATATCAAAAATATATTTTATTTATTAATGAATCAATTATAGATATAATATAGCTCAACCATCAATAGATTGATAATTGACTTTGGAATACATTTTTCAATAGTATTGTGATGATCATATCCTCTGATGGTGATTCAATTATGGAGATCGACTATTCGCACAAAGATAATATGTTCTAAACACGTAGATCAGTAAAATAGTTTTACCACATTGCTATTTTTTATTTCTAGATTTTATTACATGTATGTCACATTAGATTCTGGTATTGTAGGATTTATAAATCTGATATATGACTCTTAGAAATTAATTAGATTAATTCTTAATTTTATGATATTTGATTTTTGAAAAAATTTCAAACGTAAGCCCAGAAATCCTACATGCTTCCCAGTAATGGTATTAGAGCATTCAGGTTATTTAATGTGATGTATATGTATGCTTAGATTATTTTTTAGATTAGATCTAAATAATAATCTAATTTTAAATCTAAAAATAAAATCATGATTGCATAAACTGTAGGTTGTCCTGCTGTAAGATTTATCCTTATAGTGTATAGGTTGTCCTAGTACGTGTTTATCTAAAAATTGATCATAAAATTTTAGATCTAATCTAAAAATTTTTATGATATATTTGTATAGTTTTAATCTAATTTTTAATCATGAATAAGTATTTAGATTAGATATAAAATAATTCATGGTTTTTATGTATTGTATATAGTTATACATTGAAATCAATAACTAGTACTATTTGTGAAATGAGCCAACCTACTTTTGAAATGAGTCGATCCATTCGGTAAACAATGCTAGATTATAAAAAAAACTTTTCAAAATTTTGAAAAATATTTTTAAAATACTAAACCCTAACCCTCAGCCCAAAAACTTAATTAAGAACTAAGTATGATGAATTAGGATCTAGAATTGTGAATTAAAAATCCTAAGTCATTGATCATAAAATTTGGATTATTGGGTTAGATGAATTAGATCCATTAATTGGGTTAAACTTAAGGTTAGTTAAAGAATGAACTAAATTAGAGTAATTGATCAAATCTAACCAAATACTGAATTAGATTAGGTCAAGGACACTCTTGATTCAACTTTAATAGTTGTAGTTGGACGAGTCCATATCTTTAACAGAGACCAAGATGGACTTGATTCATGATGATGCGATTGAGCCCAAAATTACTAAGTTGATCAGACTGAACCTAATTACTGGTTGGTGTCTAAGTTAAGTTTGACAGTCAAGATCAGTGATTTTTAATTGAGAACTACTCACACTGATTCGATCTTTGATGAGTTAATGGCATATCCCTTCCACTGATCTCACTTATCTGACCGACATGATCGATTAAAATTTGATTAGATCACTTGGTGATTCAGGCTAACCCATGTCACTAGAAATCAGTTTGACTGATTTCAATCAGTAAGACTGAATTAGATGCCCATGGACCTAAATTGATCCTAGTTCTAACCTATTGATTTGGTGAAGTAAGTGGAAGGATTTGACTTGGTGAAGTCAGTGGGAGTAAATTGGTTTGTGTCCTTTCTATCCTTAAATCATATATAATCTAAATTCTCTAATTTATTAGGTCCTTAAAAATGACTAAGTTATGGAGATAACTGAGTCATAGCCTCACATTAAGGTGGATAGTAATGGATCTAATTTTCTAGGTAGACATTGGAGGTGCCTTACACTTGGTGTTCATCTGGATATTAGAATTACTGTCCATCATATGATGATTAAATCACACTCTCTTAATGGTGATTAGGTTGGCCAGAGCTTTCCTCGGACCTAATCATCATTGGTTTGATGTTTTGAACTCAATCATATTAATGGTTGGATCTAACCAGATCTTTTTAGTGGAGGCCATAACCTACTGAATTGATTTCTGGGACAAAATCAAAATAATGAAAATTATTTAGGAAAATAATTAGTTATGAACCTACCTGTTGATGCACATGGGTTGGTCGGAGCTTTCCTCGAGCTCGTCTATAGTTTATGTGGATTTCAGTACCCAATAAGGAGTTAGTGTAATTCCTCGAATTAGAGGTAGAGACTACCAATTCATAAAAATAGCGGAAGAACCTTTAGACTAAAGTCCAAATCTTTAGGGTTAATTAATTCAAGTACTAATATGGTCTCATGTTTTTCTTTCAGTTGAATAGAATGGCTAGTGTAAGTCTGCTTTGTTCACTACTGGATAGTGACAAGCTTTTAGGACCTAGTTACAAATAGTCTAGCATCGACCCTAATCAGACAGACCTAAAAAGAAATTATCCTCTGGAGCCGAATAGGCTGATAGGAGAAATCAGTAAGTGGTTGCTGGTCAAGATTGTTATATGATAACACTATAATTTTTTCATTTGTGATATATCTACCTGGGTATTAGATACCGGGAGTCCAATTCATATATGCAATTCATTATATGGACTTTAAATAGGTAGAAAGTTTGAGAACGGTGATAGATTTCTGAATGTTGGGGATGAAAGTAAAGTTCTAGTCTTAGCATTAAGAACTCTTTAACTTATTTTTAAAAATAATAATATTGTTTTAAATGACTGTCACTATTGTTCATCTTTTATTATTAACATAATATCTATTACGCTTTTGGCCTAGGATGGTTATTATTTATCAATAAAAAAAATTATTGTGATATCATTATGAATGATGTTACAGCAATGCAAGAATAATTAAGAAATGATATTTATATATTGTTACAGTCTATTAGCGTAATGTACACGTCTAATAAACATCCAAAACTAGATGATGTCACTGATACCTATCTTTGGCACTGTTTGCTCGATCATATAAACAAGAATAAGATAAATAGGTTAGTCAAGGAGAATATCATTGACATCGATGATTATGAATTATTGACTACTTGTGAGTCCCATCTTCTTGGTAAGATGACCCAATCATCTATTACTGGGAAGGATGAATGAGCCACTAATCTTCTGGGTCAAGTACATAGTGATGTATGTGGACCTATGAATACATGTGCTAGAGGTAAGTTTTACTACTTCATCACATTTACTGATGACCTATCTAAGTATGGGTACATCTATCTTATGAAGAGTAAAATTGATTCATTTAAAATGTTCAAATGATATCATAATGAGGTAGAAAAAACTTGGGAAGAGTATTAAAATCCTTCGATCTGATCAAGGAGGTGAATACATTTCCAATAAGTTTTTGACATATCTAAGAGAGAATGGAATTCTCTCATAATGGACCCCTCCTAGAACACCATAGCATAATCGTGTGTTTGAAAGGAGGAATCGAACCCTGTTGGATATGGTTCGATCCATGATGGGGTTTATGAGTCTGTCTATTTCTTTTTGGGGGTATGCATTTGAGATTGCTTATTTTATTTTGAACAATATTCCAAGCAAGTCCGTTACAAAGACTCTATATGAGATATGGACTGGGCATAAGTCGACACTCTCTCACTTTAGGATTTGGGGATATCCGACTTATGTCAAATATTTGCAATCAGAAAAGCTTAGACCTAGGTTCGATAAATACTTGTTCATAGGGTATCCTAAGAAAACTAGGGGTTATTACTTCTAACTTGCTAAAGAATAAAAGATGTTCGTCAGTAATATGGTAGTTTTTTTGGAAAAGAAGTTTCTTAGAAATGAAACTGCTGCCTCTAATGTTGAACTTAGTGAAGTTCGATAGATGAAAGAATCGATACATTCTAGTAAACCTACAGAAGTGGATTTGATAAGATCAAATCCAGAGCCCATTAAAGAGACATCTTTAAGGAGATCCAATAGAGTACCACATCAACCAAGCAGATACTATGGTTTCTAGGTCCGAGATAGTGATCCTATCAAACTCAATGAGAACGAAGAGGATTCAATCACCTACATGGCTGCCATCCAGAAGTCCGACTTCGATAAGGGGCTAGAAGCCATGAAGTCCAAAATGGAGTCCATGAACGTCAACAGTGTATGGACATTAGTTGATCCATTTGAACGGATAAAATCCATTGGGTGTAAGTGGATTTTCAAAAAAAAAAGAGGTACAAATGGAAAGATGAAAATCTATAAAGTCTGTTTGGTTGCCAAGGGATATCATCAATGTTATTGTATTGACTATGATGAGATGTTTCTTCGATGGTAATGCTCAAGTCCATTCATATTATGCTTGCAATAGCAGCATACCTAGATTATGAGATCTAGCAAATGGATATAAAGATAGCTTTTCTAAATGGAGAGCTGGATGAAGAGATGTATATGATACAATCTGAGGGATTCATATCTATAGACAAGTTCAAGGTATGCAAGCTTCAGAGATCCACCTATGGATTGAAGCAGACATCAACATGCATTTTGATAAGATGATCAAAATGTATGGCTTCGTTAAGAATGAAGAGGAACCCTATGTATACAAATAGGCTAATGGTTCTATACTTATATTTCTTATACTGTATGTTGATGATATTCTCTTAATCGAGAATGACATCCCTGCATTACAAGAAATAAAGATTTGGCTGTCATCATAATTCTCCATAAAGAACTTGTGAGAAGCTTCCTATATCCTAGGAATGAAGATCTATAGAAATAGATCTAAAAGATTGCTTCGGTTGTCCCAGTCCACGTACATTGACATTGTGCTAAAAAGATTCAGCATGGAGAATTTTAAGCAGGGCTATCTATCGATAGGCTATGAAATTTCTCTCTCGAAGAGAGATTATCCGACCACACCTCAAGAGAGAGAGAGCATATGAGTAAAATTTTATATACTTGGATAGTGGGTTCTATCATGTACGCCATGAAATGTATGAGATCAGATGTGGCATACTTACTAGGGGTAGTGAGTAGATGCCAGTCTGATCTAGGAAAGAACCACTTGAAGGTTGTTAAAATCATCCTGAAGTATTTAAAAAATACCAAGAATAAATGGCTTGTTTATGGTGAGTTGGACTTGAGACTTGTGAGGTTTACAGACTTCAATTTTCAGTCTGATCATGATGATAGCAAGAGTGTGTTGGGGTATGTGTTTATCGTTAATGGTGGAGTTGTCTGCTAAAAGAGTTTCAAGAAACACACTATGATCGACTTAGTTTGTGAAGCAAAGTATGTCACTGCATTAGATGCTGCTAAAAAAGCAGTATGGCTGAGAAAGTTCATCACCGAGCTTGAAGTGGCATCCTTCCTTGATGGTCCAGTTTTGCTCTACTATTGCAGCTCTAGAGCCATTGCTCTGGTGAAGGAACTGAAGGCACACCAGTGGACGAAGCATATTTTGCACCCCTACCACCTTGTCTAGGAGATCATGGATCGAGATGACGTCGACCTTCAGAAGATCGACAAAAAGAAGAACCTGACTGACCCATTCACTAAAGCCATTGCGGTGAAGGAGTTCAATGACTTTAAGTCAAAGATGGGTATTAGATACTGCACCGATTGGCTTTAGTCCAAGTGAAAGATTGTTGGAAATGATGTTCCAAAATCAATCGTCAACCTATTGATGATTATGCTGATTATTATACTTATATATAAATTAATAAATAAATAAAAATTATTTTAACATTATTCATCATAAATTTTCATCTTCTAATGAACTTCTATGTTATAATGAAGTCCTTAAGACTATTTAGAATCGATAAAGGAGGATTTATCATTTAGTCCTTAAATTAGTTTGCGATCAAATGATACGTTGTTACCAAAGATGACAATGTTTATCAAATATGGATCGTTATGTGTCATATGGATTAGTTGTTCTCTTAACCAAAGAGTGTGGAAATACTAGTATGGCATGCAGATGAGATGTAGGAATATATCTGCACTGAACGTGATCGATTCTAAAACTTTTCTACTGTCAAGATTTGCTATGATGGGATTTGGGTATAAGTGTTCCTTAGAAATGAGATCACCATGGTGACTTGCAAGCAACTCATTGTACTTAGGTACCGGACTACCTGAATTTTTAATTTAGTGACTAAAGGCTACTTGGTGCAGTCAAGTACTTGTTAAGTCGGTGTGCGAGTCAAGATGGAATTGACCCCTTCAAATGTTGAAGCAAGTACAATAGTATATTTCAATTTAGCAAAACCTCAATCGGGGTGGTCCATTTAATGGACAATGAATTTTGAAATACAATGTGAATGATTTTTAGGGTTGGCAATTAAATCCTAGATCATCCTTTGAGCATTGAGGTCAAAGAGATGAATTATGCGGTAATCATATTTATGTAAGTTCTGAGGATTGTGATTGTGACTATTCAATCTAGGATTGTGATTATGACTATTCAATCTATCCGGACGTCTGGTACCATTGCTAGATGGTTACTTTGATTAGTATAAGAATTAGTTTCTATGCTACCGACTTAGGTTCGAGCCTACAGAGTCACACACATTAGAGGTTCCTACCTGATCTAATAGTTAATGAAGAGTCCCACTGGATGGAACTCTTTGACCAAAAGTCTTACTACATTAGGACTCTGAGTCCTGATTGTCTGGGACTCTATGATCGAGAGTTCCACTGGACTGAAACTTTATGATCTAAAGTTTCAATAGACCGAAACTCTTTGACCAAGAGTCCTACTGCACTGAAACTCTAAGTCCTACTTGTTTGGGACTCTATGATCAAGAGTCTTATTGGTTTAAGACTCTATGATCATGAGTTTCATTTGTTTGGGATACCAGAATCAAGAGTCCCACTAGCTTGAGACTCTTTGATCAAGAGTTTCATTTTGATGGGACTCTATTATCCGAACACCCACTAAATTTGGACTCTATATTTATGAGAGATTTAATTAATAATTTGATTGATAATTAACTTAATTTGATTGAGTAATGATTTTTGGATCAAATCCAATTGAATTGGATTCAGTTGGGTTTGATCCGATTAGGTTATAAGATGACCTAATCACCAAGGAGTTTTGATCCCTTATTTGATTAGGGGTTGGGCTTAATCAATTTTTGATTTGATTAGGATTTAATTGAACTTAATTTATCCTAAAAGGATTGGATTTAGTCTGGTCTAATTGGGCCTAACCAGATTGGTTTGGGTTGGTCTAATTTGATAAGATTAGTTTGACCTAGTCTTCCTATGCGCCACCTCACCATTCCTTGTGCCACTTTCTTTCCCAATGAGAAAATGTTTCTCATAATATTTCCCCACCCATAAGAGAGTGTGCCATCTGATTTCCCATGTCCTAGATGGATAATGATAGGTTGGTTGCCATTCAAATTCAAATGGAGTTTCAATTTGAATGAACAAACCCACCTTATCCTATCTTATCTCCCACATGCCACTTGGTTTTGTGCTAAAATAAATTATCAAATTTTTGGGATGTGCAACACCTGAAAGAAAGTCTTTTTTGCTCATGACCCCTTCACTCTATGTGATAAAAATCAGAAAAAAATTAGAGAAGAAAAACCAGAGGAAAAATCAAGCATGAGGTATTTGGTGAAAGTGTTGCCCTAGAATTCTGATCTAGGGTTTGAGTGCATTTTTGTGAGATTTGAACGTTAGATCTTCACAAAATTTTTTGGAGAGCCTCCTTGACCTCTCTTCTACCTTTTCTATTAATCCAGAGTATCCAAAGAATTGATGGAGGAAGATCAAAAGAGTTTGATCAACATCAGTCGTCAAAAGGATCCATCGTTGAGCTAGTACTCAAGAGGAGCTGATCGGGACTAGGGCCTTATGTGGACTATCCATGGAGGCCAGACATGCTGTGTGGCTGCATCATGATGATCAGATTTTTTTGGTAGTAATTCAATTGTAGAGATCAACTATCCATGCAAAGATAACATATTTTGAACACATAGATCAGTAAAATAGTTTTACAACACGGCTATTTATTTTTATTTTCAGCTTTATTGCATGTATGTCACATTAGATCCTGGTATTATAGGATTTATAAATCTAATCTATGGCTCTTAGAAATTAATTAGATTAATTTTTAATTCTGTTGCATTTGATTTTCGACAAAAATTTCAAAAGTAGAGTTAGAAACCTTGCATGCTTTCCAGCACCTGCATGCACTTGCCACTACCAACCACCAGCAAAAACACCTTCGCACACCATGCTCGGCCACTAGATCGTTAGAACCTACCATCAAATGTTGGGATTGGCGGTCAATCATCGGATCGGCCGCTAGTGCCTAGGATCGACGTCCAATCACCAACAACCAATCGGGAGGAAGAAGGGGGCCCTACTGGCCCTCTTTTTTTTTCTTTTGCAAAATCCCTGTTCCTTTTCTTCACTTCACACCTCCTTGTCAAAAAGGCTCTGATAGCAATTATTGTGCAGAATTCCTTGACATCATGTTGAGGTTGAAGAAAGAGTGGGGTGCGCCTCCTTCCTCCATGCTTGGAGGCGCACCCCATAGGGCACCTTGGCATGTGAAAGACCAGAGAGAGATGTGGGAGAAAATAACTCTATTGATCTCTTCTTCTTCTTCTATTAGAATTTATAATATATATGTATATATATACCTATAAATGGACCAAAACTCAATCCATAAAATACTCCTAGGCTAATCCAGTCTGAATGCATAATTCCAAACCTATGTACACCCATGAACTGATCATGCACTCAACCCTATGGACCCAAACCTGGTCTAAACTTAGATTAGCACCCATGAGACCCACAAACCAGGGCCTCAAGACCGTGGAGGGTTGAACCTCCATCTTAGAACTAATTCGGTCCTAGCCTTAGGACCATACCTATCCTAGTCTTTCGGAGCCAACATCCTGACTCCTTCCATAGCCTCCCAAGGTTTGAGAGCACCACTAATCCTAACATGGGGAGTGCATCACATTAGGTTATACATACATACATACATACATACATACATACATATATATATATATATATATATATATATATATATATATATATATATATATATATATATATATATTGTATTGAGTTTGTAATTAACGAATTGAATATAAGTCATTTTCTTCCTAAAAATTTTTTGTTTCTCTTTCATTCTCCCTCTCTTCTATTCTCCATGCCCCAAGGTCTACTAGGGTTTGACAGAATGCCCCATCACTTTTCTTGGATCCTTGTTGTTATTTCTGCGATCATCAAGTAGCAAGGATAGAGCCACAATAATTGATATCAGAGCCTTGGTGTTAGATCTGGTGGAAGAAAGATCAAAGCTTCATCGAGATTATGGCAAGGTGCTGAATAGATTCCTCTTGAACATTATTTTTGTTTTTGGTATTTGGTTATTGGAGATTTAGTTGAGATGGCATCGAGTATCATTAAGGTGGACTTCGAAAAGTTTGATGGAAAAGGTAACTTCATCCTTTGGTAGCAAAGGATGAAGGATCTACTAGTATAGAACAGAATCTATAAGATCTTGACTCAAGAAAGATCAAAAAAAGATTTCTGTTAAAGATTAGGAGGAGCTTGAAGAGATAGCCTTAAGCACGATTCGAATATGCCTCGCTGATGAAGTTTTACCAAATATTAATATGAAAACTACACCAAAGGGGCTTTGGCAGAAATTGGAGAATACATATATGGGCAAGAACATGTCAAACAAGCTATAGTTGAAGAATCAGCTATACAGTCTGTGGATGTCCGAGGAAGGAGATCTGATTTTTCATATCCAAAAGTTCAATCAAATTTGCTCAGATGTTATGAGCCTTAATGTAAAGATCGATGAGGAGAATAGAGCTCTCCTATTATTGTGTTCACTACCAGTAGCTTATGATGGTCTTATTACTACATTGGTATATGAGAATAAGACTTCGAACTTCAAAAAAGTGGTTGGGGTTCTCAGGTCTAATAAGCAGTGAGAGAAGCTAGTTAAAGAAAGCCCTTGTTCAGAGATGGTTTATATGAATGTGAGACAAGGTAGACCGAAGAAGAGAACTCGAGATAAATCAAAGGATAGATCAAAGTCTCGAGAAAATCAAAAGGTTTGGAAATGCTATAAGTATCATCAACCTGATCATATTAGAAGGAATTGCACATTTTTGAAGAATGAAAAGAGGAAGGGCACTTCTAAGAGTGGATCAACCAGCAAAAGTGATTCTCTATCATCTGAGGATAGTGGAGATGACATACTGGTTGTATCGGATAAAATTACATGATTGGATAGCCACTAAATACTAGATTCAACATGTTCTCACCATTATACTGCATATCAAGAGTGGTTCTCATCTTATGAGAGATCCGATGGAGGAAGTATTAGTCTTGGAGATGATCATCCATGTAGAGTTCCTGATGTTGGTATAGTCAAAGTGATAAATTATGATGGAGTCATACAGACACTCAGTAATGTGAAGCATATGCCAGAACTGAAGAAAAACCTAATATTACTGGGTTACTTGGAAAGACATGGATATGCTTTCAGTTGTCAGCCGAGCAGCAGGTGTTTAACGATTTTCAAGAGTTTATTGATGGTGATGAAAGGGAGAAGACTGAGCAATAGCATGTACAGGATGGAGGGCTCAGTAGTTATTGATAGTGTGGATGTGTCTGTAGCAGTATAGAAAGAGCAGCTAACCTACAAGCTATGGCACTATTGTATAGGTCACTTGAGTGATAGGAGGCTCATAAAGTTGAGTAAGAAAAGTCTAATTTCAATACTAAAAAAGAAAGGAGATGATCTATGTGAGCTTTATATTTATGGCAAACATCACAGAATTATATTTGTTAGTAGTACCAAGTGGAGTGAAGCTATTTTGGAGCTAGTTCACTTACACATATGAGGATCAGCACCTGTTGCATCTTAAGATAGAGTGAGATACTTTGTCACCTTTATAGATGACTTCTCTAGAAAAGAAGGTATGGATTTATCTAATTAGAAAAAAAATAGATATTTGTGCTCGATTTAAAATCTAAAGAGCTAAGGTAGAGAAGGAGACGGGATAGCTAGTGAAGTATTTGAGATTTGATAATGGAGGGAAATACACCAACCTAGAGTTCAGGAGATTCTATGAGGAAAATGAAATTAAATGTCATTACATAGTGAAGATGACTCCTTAGCAGAATGGTATTATGGAGAGGATGAATCGGATATTGACATAGAAGGCCAGGTGCTTGAGACAGCAGGCACACTGTCCAAATATTTTTGGGGTGATGCTCTTACTTATGCTTGTTTTTTTGTTAACAGGTCTTTCCATAAAAAAATTGAATGGTGGACTTCTAGAGGCTGTCTGGAGTGGAAAAAAGGTGAAGCTTGGCCACCTTAAGGTGATCGGCTGTCCTGCATATGCTTTGGTAGAAGAAGCCAACAGAAGCAAGTTTGACCCAAAGTCATAGAAGATGGTATTCATTAGGTTTCCACGAGATGTAAAGAGTTACTTGCTGTAGAATTCACATTCTCAGAGGTGTGTGATTATTCAAAATGTAATATTTGATGAGCAGAGCATCATGATGAAACTGAAAAGTATAGATGATGTTGTGAAGACAAAATAGGGCAACATTGAATAGCTCTCGAATATAGGTGATTTGCCCTCAACATCAACTTTGGGTCATATTCAGTTTGAGGTGGAGTTGGATAGGTATGGTGATACACCTATGGAGGACCAGCAAGAAGAGCGATCTATACTAGAGTAGATGTAGAGGCAGCTATAGACAGCAAACTTATAGGATACTACAAGAGGAGTGGCACTGCACAAGCCAAAATATACTATTCATAAATTGGTGCAATATGGCATTGATGAGACTATCTCCTATGCTCTCATCACTACTAATAAAGATCCAAACAGCTTTGAGGAGGCCATGGAGAGTCTGATCAGGAGTCATCAATGCAGGTAATGATAAAGGAGATGGAGTCTCTCAGAAAGAACCAGATATGGTGGCTAGTGGATCTATCAGATGATGCTCGACCTATTGGCTCTAAATGGATTTTCACCAAAAAGAAAGCACCTGAGCAAGGTGGAGTGAGGTATAAGGCTAGGCTGGTAGCCAAAGAGGACTCATAGAGAGAAGGTATTGATTACTCAGAAGTCTTCTTTTTAGTTGTTAGGCATATGTCCATCAGGATGCTGTTAAGCATAGTTGCTGCTCAGAATTTGGAGTTGGAGCAAATGGATGTCAAGACAGCATTGCTCCATGGGAATTTGGAGGAGAATATATACATGGAGCAGCATAGGACTTCAAGGAGCTTGGGTCAGAGGGAGAAGTTTGTTTGCTGAAAAATTACAGTACGGATTGAAGCAGTCTCCAATACAGTGATATAAGTGGTTTGACACCTATGTGAGAAGTATTGGCCTTTCTAGATGTGATGATGACCTGTGTACATATGTGAGGTTTTTGAAGGATGGATCTTGGTTATACTTATTCTTGTATGTAGATGACATACTGATAGCATACAAGAGTAAAAAAATTGTGCATGAGTTAAAAGAAGCTTTGTCTTGGGATTTTGAGATGAAGGACTTGAGACCTATGAAGAAGATCCTAGGTATGAAAATTATCGGAGATAGAACCAAGGGGCAGCTACATCTATCTTAGAAAGGATACATGAAGAAGATCTTAGAGAGGTTTGGAATGAAGGAGGCCAAACTGATAGAGCTACTACTTGCCGGGCATGTCAGACTCTCTAAGACCATGTCACCAAAGATTGAGATGGAAGTTCAAGAGATGGAAAAGATTCCATATGCTTCTGGCGTGGGGAGCATTATATACTTTATGATATGTTGTAAGCTGAACTTAGCCCATACAATGAGTCAGATGAGTAGGTTTATGGCTCAGCCTGGTAGGGAGCACTGGAGAGCATTGAAAGATATCTTCAAGTACTTAGCAGGTTTAGTTGGAATAGGCATCTACTATGGTCAGCGAGAATGTACTGAGAAACATCCTAACATGTCTAAGGAGGCTCGAGGGCCAATAGTGTTAAGGAATATGCCTCGAATTCTTCCACATTAAGCTTATAGAGAGGTTCAGGATGACAAACGGAGTCCAACAAGCCCAAAAACACCCCAATCGGAGACTAGATGGTGAAGATATGCATGAAGGAGCCTTGAAGGGGTCGCTAGAGTGGGGCACATGGCCAGTAGGCAACCAGGCCCGATGCAGGCCGACCGCATGGGCACGAGCCCGGCCCTATGTGGCCCAGCGTGCGGACATGCAGGCGGGGCCTAGCGCTAGCGCGGCCCAGCCCCATGCTTCGATGGGCGCATGGGCATGGCATAGTGCTACCCAGTGCAGGCACGCACGGGATCGGCCCTGCATGGGGCCAGCACGGGCGTCTTGCTGTGCGCAGCACACATGGGCTCGGACGGCTTTGCTAACATAGGCTGATGCAATTTTATATCATGGTCCATGCACACACAACGCACATGGACCAGGCTTTCTAGTGGCCTATAGGAAGGTTTTACATGATCCAGCAACCACGGATGGTTGCAGTCGCGATCTGATGGCTAGGGATGTTTTTTTGACGTTGGAATGGACTGGGAATCCTACCAAGACATGGACATATGCCTTTAAAAGGCCTGGAGCAGTCCGTGAATAAAGGGCATGGTTTGATAATGGCTTAAAGAGATCCTAAAACATGATGGAGAGCAGAGAGAGGGTGCCAGTGGACAGCAGGAGCAGGAGCTTTGGACAGACAACTAGGCAGCGGACTACAGTCGTTTTAAAGGATTTCCAAGAGAGAGTTTAGTAAGGATAACTTCTTGTTAAGAGGATTGCATATGTGAATTAAGAGTGGATAATCTCCTCTTGTTTCTCTTTCTTTTTCATAGTAAAGTTTTGCATGCCCTATGGAGGTGAGCTTTTGGGCTAATCCACGTACTTGATTATGTTTTTATTTTATTTTCTTCTTTCTTCCTGCTGTAATATCCTGGTACTAGATGCTTAACAAATGGTATTAGAGTAGCTGATATCCTAATAGATTGGTATTAGAACCAGACTGTACCAAAGCATAAATTACAGTAGTGGTGATAGAGATTGAAGAATATGGAGAAGATAAGTGCAATCAAGATGGAGATCAACAAGATCAATGGAAAGGGCAATTTCTCCTTGTGGCAAGCAAGGGTAAGGATGTCCCCATCCAACATGGGTTGATCAATACTTTCTTGTACGATGAAATGCTAGCCATTATAGAGGTGAAGGATTAGAAGTGAATCCAGATGCAGGTAGTGAGCACGATCTGCTTGTACCTAGTGGATGATGTGGTGATCCATTTACTTGGCGAGACTTTTTTGATGATGTTATGGTCAAAGCTCGAGGAGTTGTACATTGTGAAGTCACTCACTAACATACTATTTCTTTAGAGGTAATTCTACCAGTTGCGGATGGATGAAGGTCAAAGCATGCGGGAGCATCTATCCAACTTTCAAAAGATCCTCACTGACCTCCTCAGTAGTGACAAAAAAGTTGAGGAGAAGACCAAGGCATTGGTCTTGCTAGCATCACTTCTCCCTTCATATAAGTCCTTGGTGATTGCTCTTCTAGTGGAAAAGAGCACCATCAAGATGAACGAGGTCACTACAACGATACTCCAAAATAAGATTCTTCAGAGGAAGAATCCAGCTTCATGATCAGATGGTGGTAGCTCATCTTTGGTAGTTTCTTGAGGAGTAGAAGGTAGTAGATGGAGTAGCAGATGATCGTGAGGAGGACAATCCAAATCCAAGATGAGGGACCAAAGCAAGAGCAGATGCTATAGGTGCGACGAGTTGGGACATCGAGTTAAGGATTGCCCACAACTCAAGGATCGGATGAGGGCTACTATGGCGGTGGTCAGTAGCGATATAGAAGATAGTGATGATGTTCTTCTAGCTACTGATGAGGTATCTACTTCTTCCTCCCAGTAGATTATGGATTCAGCTTATTCCCATCATATATGTTGTAGAGAGTAGATGTTTGACTCCCTGGAGACTAGTGAGGGTAGTATGTTCTTGCCAGATGGATCGAGCTATGAGATCAAGGGTAGTGAGATGGTAAGCATGAAGCTCCATGATGGAACAGAGCAGAAGTTGGGTGAGGTTCGATACATACCCAATTTTAAAAAAAATCTATTCACTGAGTAGACTAGATTCGACCAGCTTTAGATGAAAACCTGGTGGAGAAATTCTGAAGGTCATACGTGACAGTAGGGTGGTGCTAAGAAAAGAAAGTATGAAGGACATTATCTCATAATAAGGAGCCCAATGCGAGGTGGAGCTCCAGGTAGAGAAGGATCGGGCATGGGATGAGAGACTTGAGAGTATGACATGCAATATCACAGAGTAAAGTTCCTATTACCATAGGAGGCTACCCGATCAGGAGGATCATAGTAGTCGACGAAGGTGGGATCGAGCGGCCTGGCTCAACTCCCATATTTGTCCATCCATAATCAGTAGGTGATTGCCTTAGGGCTTGGGGGTGCTAGACGAACTCTTAGATAGGTAGAGACCGAATATCGAGTTGAGATGAAGATTATTGAGAAAGACGCCTTAAATTCTTCTACATTAAGCCTACAGTAAGGTCCAGGATGACGAACAGAGTCCAACGAGCCTAAGAACATCCCAATCAGAGACTAGATGGCAAAAATATGCATGAAGGAGCATTGGAGGGATCGCAGGAGTGAGGCCCATAGCCAGCAGGCGATCGGGCCCATGGCCGGTAGGCCCGGTGTAGGCCAGCCATGTGGGCACAGGCACGGCCCAGTGCACGGGCATCTAGGCAGGGCCTAGCATGGCCCAGCACATGGGCATGCAGGCAGGGCCTAGCACAGCCCAACGTGGGTGCAGCACCCAGCACCACGCGTGGGCGAGTGCGCAGGCATGGCCTGGCACTACCCAGGCAGCTTGACAGTGACTTAAAAAGATCCTAAAATATGATAAAGAGTAGAGAGAGGGCGTCAGTGGAAAGCAGGAGTAGGAGCTTCGGACAGACAGCTAGGCAGCAGATTACGATCATTTGAGGGAGTGTCTAAGAGAGAGTTTGGTAAGGATAACTTCTTATTGAGAGGATTATATACATGAGTTGAGAGTGGATAATCTCTTCTTGTATCTCTTTCTTTTTCATAGTGAAGTTTCGCATGTCTCATGGAGGCGAGTCTTTGGGCTGATCCATGTACTTGGTTGTATTCTTATTTTATTTTCTTCTTTCTTTCTGCTGCAATATCTCGATACTAGATCCTTAATAAGGGGTATCAGAGTAGCTGATATCCCAACAAATAGAGAGGTTTGTGGTTGCAGATTTTGATGGAGATATGGACACTCAACGTTCGATGATAGGTTTTGTGTTTAGCTTGTATGGAGGTCTAGTCTCATAGAGATCTTGCTTGTAGTCTATTATGGTCTTATCCACTATCAAAGCAGAGTACATCGACATCACTGAGGCAGCAAAGGAGGCCCTATGGTTGAAGGGCTTGATGCTAGTGATGGGCTTCCATAGGATACAGTCAAGATATATTGTGATAGCTAGAGTGCTTTGTTGCTTACACAGAACTCTATTTATCATACGAGAACCAAGAACATTAATATCAAATACCATCATATTAGAAAGCTAGTGGAGGATGGTGAAGTAGAGATGGTGAAGGTCACACCAAAGAAAATCTAGCTAATATGCTCACAAAGGTACTTCCATAGAATAGCTTTCATAATTGTATAGTACTGATGGGGCTGAAGGATAGATCTAAGCTTATAAGGACTTGGAAGCACCAAGATGGAAATTGTGAACTCAGATGTGATGCTCTCATAGCCTTGAAAATAGATGAAAAATGACCAAAAAGTGAATGAAACCAACCACGAGGAGTTTCAGCCAATACTTCAGTCGAACCGACTCGGTCCCTGATAGAATCGACTTGAGCAGAAGGTCAGAAAGCAGCATATCATGCATATCAGATTGGCATGTTGGTTGAACTGACTTGATTCATGAGAGAGCTAACTCAAGCTACAGAATAGAGGACAAGCACGTCTGTTGAGCCAGCTCAAACCCTGAGAGAGCTGGCTCATGTAGTGGAATAGAAAATAGCAAATCAGGCTCTTGTAGGTGACACTATAGTCGAGCCGACTTGAGTGGCGAATAGAATAGGATGTGTTTTTTTATTCTGGCATAGGATTGGGTTTAATCCTAAGGACTTAGGGCCTCAGTTTATGAGATCTTAACTGGGTTTAGTCCAATGAATGTGTGCATATGAGACATGGGTGTACATGGACTCAGGGAGTGCATCACATTAGGTTAGCTAGGATAGTTTTTGGGTTGGGTCACTTTCATCAGGTATATATATATTCTGTATTGAGTTTGTAATTAATGAATTGAATACAAGTCATTTTCTTTCTGAAAATTCTCTTTTTCTCTCTTATTCTCCTTCTCTTCTATTCTCCATGCCCTAGGATCAGCTAGGGTTTGACAGAACGCCCCATTGCCTTTCTTAGATCCTTGTTGTTTCCATGATCATCAAGTAGCAAGGATAGAGCCACAACACCGATGTCGACCAATCATGAGCTGCCAAATGGTGTTCATCCATGGTGATAGCATGAACCGACATCAAATTAGGACCATTTGATCCTTTATAAATAGCTAGTCACTATCGCTGGGGCTCCACCACTTGACACTTTTTCCTTTCGGAGTTCAGGAGAGCAAAGAGCAGGCAATTTCCAACGAACATCCAATGATAACCATCGGTAGACAAATTCATCCTTGGCTATGGTTGAATTTTGTTGTTTTCTTCTCTAACCGAACATTGATCTTTGAACTTAAAGTTCCATCTCTTCATCCACTCAGTCATCAATTTTAGATATATATCTTTCTTCTTTCTCTATACTTTAGAGGAATATCCGATGATGAGCGTATTAAGCTCATCTTCAGCTTCTTGGTCTTCAATCATGGAGCCGACCAAAGCCAATCCCTTTGAAGTTAGTTCCACCTTAGATCACTCCAAGGTCAAAAAGATACTAAATTACGGCCCTTTTCATATTCCTTCAGTCCTCTCCTACGAGGATCTGGAGATCTTGCATCTTCGATACCAAATTCCTTCAAAATTTAAACTAGTGGTAGTTGGTCCCAAAGACCAAATAGTTCTTCCTCCCAGTGGCCGGGTCAGTCATTATGAAGAGTCTTTAAAGGCTAGCTTGAGACTATCTCTATTCTTCTTCATCATAGAGATCTTTAGAGCTTACAAAATTCCTCCCTATAGCATAGCACTAAACTTGTGGCACTCAATAATAGCTTTCATCATCCAACTTTTCCTCCTCGATGTCGAACTGACCATCCATCTCTTTAGGGCATGCTTTTATTTCAAGGAGCATCCCAAAGAAATTGGATGGTGGTATGCTTCACCTTGGTCGAAGCGTCATCTCTTCAAAGATGCTCCTTCTTCAGTTCATAACTGAAAGGAGCGCTATTTCTTTATTTTGATCGAACAGCCATGAGACTTCGGTACTTCATGGAGTCAGCCTTAGAGGTCGATAAATAAAGCTTTGATGCTCTCAGACACTAAGGAGGAGACCCTGCCAGATACTTCATGAAGTCAGCCATCTCGTGCTCGATCCATCTTCACCTGGAGCTCCATCTTGCACTTGGCTCCCTCTAGCTCTTGAAGCTCCACCTCGCACTGAACTTCCTGCTAGATAGTAATATCCTCTTGTCTTCTTCTTTTCCTCCAATATCACCCTATCATCATGCATGACCTTCAGGATTCCATCACCAGCTACCCACCATAGCCATTTAAATCCAGTCTACTCAGTGAGATAATATTTCATTTGAAATTGGGTATATATTGGACCTCCTCCAATCTCCTCACTGCACCATCATGTATCTTCCAGCTGACCGTCTTGATGCCTCTGATCGCATAACTCGATCCATCCATCACTGCTCTCCAGGGAGTCAAACTACTCCTTTCTGCCACAAACATGATATGTGCATATAGAATCTAAAATCCACTATTAGAAAAAACTAGATACCTCGTCAGATATCTTTAGGACATCATCCTCTGACTCACTACTAGTCGTCGCTATAGTAGCCCTCGTCCAATCCTTGAGTTGTGCACAATTCTTGACTCGATGCTCAAATTCATTGTACCTATAGCATCTGATCTTGCTAGAATCCCACATCTTGAACCTAGATCGTCCTCCTCACGATTCTCTGTCACTCCATCTACTGCCTCCTGCTCCTTCAGAAACTGTCAAAGCTGAGCTACCACCATCTAAGCTCGAAGCTAGGTTCTTCCTCCTGAGAATCTCGTTCTGGAGTATTGCTGCAGTGACCTCATCCATCTTGATGGTGCCCTTTTCCAATAGAAGAGCAGTCACCAAGGACTCATACGAATGGGGGAGCGATGCCAGCAAGACCAACGCCCTGATCTTCTCCTCAACGTTTTCACTAATGCTAAGGAGGTCGGTGAGAATCTTCTGAAAGTTGGATAGATGCTTCCGTATGCTCTAGCCTTCATCCATTTGCAGCTAGTAGAACTGCCTCCAAAGGAATAGCGTGTTGGTGAGCTACTTCATCATATACAATTCCTCGAGCTTCAACCATAGCATCGTCGGGAAAATCTCGCTAAGTACATGGATCACCACATCATCCATTAGATATAAGCGGATCGTGCTCACCACCTGCATCTAGATCCGCTTCCAATCCTTCACCTCTATGGTGGCTAGTGTCTCATCATACAAGAGAGCATCGATCAACCCATGTTGAATGAGGATATCCTTTATCCTTACTTGCCATAAGAAGAAATTATCCTTCCTATCGAACCTATTGATCTCCATCTTGATTGTGCTTGTCTTCTCCATATTCTTCAATCTCTATCCACTCCTACAATCTATGCTCCGATACTATCTAGCTCTGATATCAATTATTATGGTATCAACTCGTTCTGATACCAAACTATTGAGATATCAGCTACTTTGATACCGCTTGTTAAGAATCTAGTATCAAATTATTACAGTAGAAAGAGAAAAAAAATAAAATAAGAAAATAATCAAATACATGGATCAACCTAAAGGCTCATCTCCATGGGACATGTAAAGTTTCACTATGAAAAAGAAAAATAGATACAAGAGGAGAACACCCACTCTCAACTCACCATACACAAATCTCTCTTAACTAGAAGCTACCTCATAAAAGCTCTTTCAGAATTTCAAGAAGATCCATAGAAGCTACAAGATGCTCTGCCCTCACAGCCTCCTTACCGAATACTATGCATCTATTGCTTCTCTCTCTCGCGGGCTGCACGTACTCTGCTCTCTATCAAGCTTCTCTCGATGGCTATCTGAGTCTCTCTACGTGCCTCTTATGCCACACATGCCACCTCTTTCTGCTCCATAGCATCTCAGCCCTTTAAATAGGATGAGAATCCTCTTCTCAGCAGTTCACAGGAGTCCTAATAGGGCTCGTTCTTCTAATATGAGTCGAACGTATCTTTGATAAAATTTTGAAATATTTTTCGACCTTCAGATTATGACCGCAATCCTCCATAGCCACTGGATCCTATAGTCCACGTGCAACTTCCATAGACCCCTTGGATTAATCATAATCCTAGTCCAAATAGAAAAAAATCCCATCATGTTCTATTCACCTCTGTCGAGTCGACTCGGTTAGGGGTCGAGCTGACTCAACTACATCTCACTCGGACTCCTACTATCTGTCTGCCTGAGAGAGCTGACTTGGCTATGATTCGAGCTGGCTTGATCTCGATCTGAGCTGGCTCGATTGCATATCAGATCCGACCCGACTGCTATGCTGAAAATTGATTCTCTTCTTATTGTGGATCAAATTTGATGCATCAAATCCTAACATAAAGCATAGTGAGTTGCTTGCAAGCCACTAAGATAATCTCAGGTCTAAGAGACACTTATACCTATGTCCCATCAGAAACATTCTCGATAGTAGAATACGCTGAAGTTGGTCACGTTCAGTAACGATGTATCCCTACATCTCATCTGTATGCCATACCAATATCTTCACACTCCTTGGTTAAGAGGACAACCAACCTATATGGCATATAGCGACCTTTGCTCGATAGATGCTGTCATCCTTATTAATAGTCTATCATTTGGTTGTGAACAGTTTTAAGGACTAATCGATAAATTCTCTCTTTATCGAACCTAAATAGTCTTAAAGACTTCGTCATAATAATGAAATTCGTTAGAAGATGAAAACTTATGATGAAAAATATCAAAAATATATTTTATTAATTAATAAATTAATTATAATTATAATATAGCTCAACTATTAAAAAGTTGATGATTGGCTTTGGAACATATTTTCCAGCAACACCCACTTATCCTAAAGCCACTCGGCACAGTATCTAATACCCATCTTCGACTTATGGTTGTCGAACTCTTTTATCGCTAAAGCTTTAATGAAGGGGTTAGCCAGATTTTTCTTTCTATCGATCTTCTAAAGATTGACATCACCTCGATCCACGATCTTTCGGACTAGGTGAAAGCGGCATTGAATGTGCTTCATCCACTGGTGTGCCTTTGGTTTCTTTTCCAGAGCTATAGCACTAGTGTTGTCATAGAGCAGGACCGGACCATTTAGGGAGGGTGCTAGTCCGAGCTCGATAATAAACTTTCTCAGTTACACAGCTTTCTTCATAGCATCTGATGCTGTGATGTACTCTGCTTTGCAAACAAAGTCACCACAGTATGTTGCTTGAAACTCTTCCAACAGTTAGCTCCACCATTCAGAGTAAAGATATATCTTGACATGCTTCTACTGTCATCATGATCAGATTGAAAGCTGAAGTTTGTAAACCCTATAAATTTCAAAACTAACTCACCATAAACCAATCATTGGTCCTTAGTATTTCTCAAATACTTAAGGATGGTTTTAACTACTTTTCAGTAATTTTCTCTGGGATCAAACTGGTATCTACTCACTACTTCTAGTGAGTATGCCACATCTGGTCTCGTACATATCATAACATAAATGATAGATCTCATTATCGAAGCATATGGGACTCTACTCATACGTTCTCTCTCTTTAGGAGTTGTCGAACAATCCTTCTTAGAGGAAGAAATTTCATGGCCTATCGGGAGAGAGCCCTTTTTAGAATTCTCCATGCTGAACCTCTTTAGCATAATATCTATGTACGTGGATTGGGATAACCCAAGCATCCTTTTAGATCTATCCCTATAGATCTTCATCCCTAGGATGTAGGATGCTTCATCCAAATCCTTCATGGAGAACTGAGATAACAACCAAACTTTTATTTCCTACAGTGTGGGGATGTTATTTCTGATTAAGAGAATGTCATCCATGTACAAGACAAGGAATACCACTATTGGATCATTTGTTCATTTGTAAATGCAGGGCTCTTCTCCATTCTTAACGAAGCCATACGTTTTAATCACTTTATCAAAATGCATGTTCCAACTCTGAGATGCCTGCTTCAATCCATAAATAGATCTCTGAAGCTTGCACACCTTGGACTCATCTATGGATATAAATCCCTCAGGTTGTATCATATACATCTCTTTAGTTAGCTCTCGATTCAAAAAAGTTATTTTCACATCCATCTACCAGATCAAATAATCCAGATGGGCAGCTCTCGCAAGCATTATCTAAATGGATTTAAGCATTGCCATAGGAGAGAACATCTCATCATAGTCAATACCATAATATTGATGATATCCCTTGGCAACCAGATGGACTTTATAGATCTCCACCTTTCTATCTGCGCTCCTCTTTCTTTTGAAGATCCACTTACACCTAATGGATTTAATCCCTTTGGATGGGTCAACCAATGTCCACACATCATTGAACTTCATGGACTCCATTTCAAATTTCATGGCCTCAAATCATTTCTCAAAATTAGGTCTATGCATAGCATCCATATAGGTGATTGAATCCTCATCATTCTCATCGAGTACGATGGGATCACCGTCCCGAACGAAAAAATCGTAGTATCTATCCGAGTGATGTAGTTCTCTACCAAATCGCCTTAATGATGCAAGTACACTAGACTCCGAATTTGATCTAATCAAATCCAACTCAGATTCAGCCATAGGTATCGATCTTTCTACCTATTGAACTTTATCAAGTTCAATCTTAGAGGCAACAGTTTCTTTACCAAGAAACTTCTTTTCCAAAAAGGTTGCTTAAGGCTAACAAACACCTTTTATTTATTAACATGATACAAATAGTATCCTTTAATCTCTTTTGGGTACCCTATGAATGTACACTTATCAAATCTAGGTCCAAGTTTATCTATAACTAACCATTTGACATAAGCCAGGCACCCCCAGATCCTAAGGTGTGAAAGTGCTGGCTTAGTCCTGTCATATATCTCATATAAAGTCTTAACTACAGACTTACTTAGAATCCTATTTAACAGATAGCAAGCCGATTCGAGTGCATATCCCCAGAAGGATATGAACAAGCTGACAAAACTCATCATGGATTGGATCATATCTAACATAGTTTGATTCCTCCTTTCAGACACACCATTATGCTATGGTGTTCTGGAGGAATCCATTAGGAGAAAATTTTATTCTCTCCTAGATATATGAGAAACTCATCGAAAAGGTATTTTTCTCCTCGATCAGATCGAAGAGTTTTAATATTCTTTTTAATTTATTTTTCTACTTTACTTCGAAATCATTTGAATATTTTAAAAGAATCCGACTTGTGTTTCATTAGATAGACATATCCATATCTGGATAGATCATTTGTGAAAGTGATGAAGTAGAAATATCCATCTCTAGCACTTGTACTCATTTATCCACATACATCAGTATGTACTAAACCTAAGAGCTCAGTGGCTCTCACCTTTTCCAGTAAAATGTGACTTAGTCATTTTACCAAGAAAACAGGACTCACAGGTTGAAAGTGATTCAAAATCACTAACTTCGAGGATTCTCTCTTAAGTCAACATGCTTATCCTGTTCTTATTTATATGACTTAATCTACAGTACCATAAGTAGATATCTGACATACTATCTAATCTAGAATGCTTGCCAATTGATTAGACTACATTAATAGGTTGTGATAATATATACACACCATTATTCAAATGTCCAGAGAAAATAGTAACACCATTCATAATGATATTATAAAATTATTTCTTTGTTAAAATTTTATAATTATTTTTAGCTAGAAGGCCTACAGAAATGACATTTATAAAGAAACTTGGATAAAAGTGACAATCATCAAGAATAATAGTATGAAACTCAAATATAAGTTTCAAGATTTCTAAAGCTAGAACCGATCTTCTATCTCCAACGTTCAGAAACCTTTTGCCTTACTTGAATCTCCTATTGACCTGCAACTCCTGCAATGAATTGCAAATATGGTAAGGGCTATGGTATCCAATACCCACTTAGTATAATCATAAATAGAGAAATTGCAAGAAGTTATCATATAAATACCTTGCCCAGCAACTGCTTACTTCTTTCTCTGCCTGTTCAGATCCAAGAAGGTAATGTACTAAGGATAATTCCTCTTCTAGTGCCCTCGCTTCTTACAAAAGAAGCATTCAACTTGACTCTTATCAGGCTTGATCTTCCTAGTCTGGCCTTGCACTGATGTCCCCGCCTGAACTTGCACCTTCTTGCCCTTCTTCTTCTTGTTCTTCTTTCCTTTCCTAAAGGATCGAGAATCAGAAGATGAACCTTCCACTAAGTTCAACAACTCCTTATGAAGTTGGTGATCCTTCTCAAAGTTCTGAAGCAATCCTAGCCTGTGGTAGTCTACTTCAGGCTTTGTCATTCTGAAATGAGTGAGGAATGGAAGATAGGACTAGGGCAGCGAGTTTAGTATTGCATCTTTCCCAAGCTATTTATGTAAGAAAAAGTCAAGCTTGCTCAATTGCTCTATCAGCTTGATCATGTACAATACATGATCAATGACAGAGGCTCCATCCCGTATCCTAGCATTGAAGATGGCATAACTAGTCTTGTGCCTTTCAACATCATCGGGTGTGCCAAAAGAATCTTCCAACACTTAAAGCAAACCTTTTGGCTGAGCTATCTCAAATCTATGACTGAACTCGTCACTCATGGCAGCTAGTATAATGCAGTGTACCATGGTTCGATCACTGAGCCACTTCTGATAAGTATCTCTGACTATTTTACATGCATTGGCAGCTAGCTCCTCAGGTGCAAGATCCATCAACACATATAAGATCCGTTCATGCTCTAGAACTATCTTCAACTTTCGGTACCAGCTACCAAAGTTGAATCCCACTAACTTATCATTGTCCAACAATGATTGAAGCAATAGAAAAGTGACAATATCTGTATCAAAAAAAATTATAACCTAATTAATAATTGATTCATTAAACCTAAAGATTTAGACTTTAATTAAAAGGCTCTCACTATTTTATTCGATCTGGTAGCCTCTACCTCCAATTCGAGGAATTACCTTAATTTCTTAGTGGGTACTGGAATCCACATAGACTGCACACGAGCCCAACTTTAATTGGTCAACTCATGTACATCTAAGGATAGATTCATAATTAATTATTTCTTCAAATAATTTTTAGTAATTAAATTTTTGCTTTAGTTCCTAATCAATAGGCTTTGGTCTCTACTAAAAAGGTCTGATTATGTCCAACCATTAACATGATCATACTTGGTCCATCAAACCAATGAATGATTAGGCCCAACTTTGGTTGGCTAACCTAACCACCATTTAGAAGGATGCAGCTAAGAAATCATATAATGCAATGATAATTCCATTAGCCGATAAGCACCAGACCTTTAGGCCTCCAATGATTATTCAACTAATGGACCCATTATCACCCACTTAATAAGAGGCTATGATCTAGTTATCATAATAACTATTTTATTTTAGAAATCTAATAATTTTAGAAAATTTAATTTTGAAGAAGAGGAAAAGTCAGATGAACCAGCTTGTCATGATTCTCCCACTAGCTTCACCAAGTCAGCTTAAGGGAGACTATTAATAGGCTAGTCTAGAAGCACCTAAATCAATCATACTGATTTACCTAGCTCACATGGATTAGCTCGAATAGTCAAGTGATCCGATCAAAACATAATTTCACCAAGAGGCTAGGTAAGTTCGATCAATGGGAGGGTCTGCCAAAGCTTATCTTAAACACCATCAAAAATAGTCAGATAAGCGGGCTGCCAATTAAAGACCATCGATCTGGTTTATCTTAGACACCAACTGCTTTAATTAGTCTTAATTAGATCAACCTAATAGTTCATGCTAGACCGCGTAGCCAAGAATCAAGTCTATCTTGGATCTCATTAAAGATATGGACTTGACCAACTATAACTATTATAATTGATCTAGAGAATCTTTGACATAATCTAAGATAATAATTAATTAGATTTAGTCAATTCTCTAATTAAGTCCATTCTTTAATCTAATCCTAGGTCTAATTCAATTAATGGATCTAATCTTCACTAACCTATTTAACCCAATGTATTATAATTTGTATCTTAGAATCTTCAATTCACAATCCTAGATCCTAATCAAATAACTTCTTAATTCTTAATTAAGTTTTGGCCTGAGGGTTGGGATTCAGTTTTTCAAAAATAATTTTTATATTTATAAAATATTTTTATAATATCGTTCTACCAACCAAGTTGCATGTTTGATTTATAATCAATATGCAAGTAAGATAAGTATGAAACTACTTTAGATCTAATCTAAATAGGTTCATGTAATTGAAATAGTTTTAACTCCAATCAATCATAAATTACCTTAGATCAAATCTAATATATTTATGATGATTAAAATTAAATTAAAATATTTTTAATCAAATCATAAAATCTCTTAGATCTAATCTAAAATTTTATGATCAATATTTTAGATCAGCACATACTAGGACAACCTCTCCACTGTAAGGGGTAAACCTTACAGCAAGACAACCTTATAATTAGTCCATAAAATCTAAAACTTTTATTTTTAGATCTAAAACTCTTTTAAATCTAATAAATCATAAATAAGATTAGATCATATCTAACAAATTTATGATAAGAAATAGATCTATATGAACTAGGATAACTTCTCCACTATAAGAGATAAACCTTACAACAGAATAACCTTATAATCAGTTCGTGTGATCATGATTTTTAATTTTAAATTTAATAATTAGATTATAAATTAAATCTAAAAAATAAT
Source organism: Cocos nucifera (assembly GCA_006176705.1). Classification (NCBI taxonomy): domain Eukaryota; kingdom Viridiplantae; phylum Streptophyta; class Magnoliopsida; order Arecales; family Arecaceae; genus Cocos; species Cocos nucifera. Next base: position 35,125 of record QRFJ01000585.1, read on the forward strand.
TTAAACATGTAAATATAATCATGTAATAATCAACCTGGCTCTAATACCAATTGAAGGAATCAGATCTAGAATTTCATAGTTAGATCTTGAAACTATTTCAAGATTAGGCAGCGAAAGACTAAAATAAATCAAAATTTATTTATAAAAACTATAGAATTCCTAGATCTAAGATTTTATTATATGATCATTGCATGAGATTAAATCAAAAATTAGAAATATTAAAATAAAAAATATGTAGATCATATCAACATGCATCTACACTATATCTAATGTAGATATGTAATAATATATCAGATCCATATTACCTGTGCAAGTTAGATATTCTAACTTGCTGATCCGGATTGAAGGATGAAGGTCCAAGTCACACATGCATCCAGTCTCTAAGAGATATCCACACGAGCCCATGAATCTCGATCAAAAATTTAATGTAGAAAATTAGCACGGTATGCTAGTACTGTGCTGATCCTTCTTCGACAGTCGATCCAGTGCTTTCTTCTTCAAGACTTGGACACTCCAAAAATTAGAAGGAAGAAAAAAGATTTTTGATCTAAAACAACATTTGAAAATCTTCGTGAAAGAGGAGGAGAAAGGAAGAGCAAAAGATGCTAGAAGAAGACCCTCTTCTTCTTCTCTTTTCTCTCACCTAGACCCTTAGGTTAGTGTCTATAAAATCCTCACACCCTAAGGGTCTCTCTCTTAGATTCTCACATGTCCTAGAGTCCTCTCAATGATCTAGAATCAGTGTAAAATTCAATCCAAAAAGACCTCCTTATAAAGAGATATGGAAGAGTCTTTTTTGGATCAAATTCTTACACAAGGTAAGAACACATATGGCAAGTAGTTGGGGCGCCCAACACTTGGGTGCCCCCTCCTTTGTTTTAGGCATGGACCACCAGGGTAGGTGCACAAAAATTTCTCCTTTTAACCATGGAAATTAGAGAAAAAATTAGGATGGGCTGGCATCCATGGGAAGAGACCAAGTTTATTGAGATTCTATCATATAGATCCAACAAACTTCAACAACTTTCCATCTATTGATCCAGTCCACAACTTAATGCCATATAGGAAATAGAGGACAAGGGTAGGCATGTGTGATGATCAGGGAGAGAGGAGATTTGTCACCAAAAACAAGAGAGAAAGGGCATAGGGGGCGTGGGATATAGGTAGTGCAAGCAAGATGGATCCTAGTCTTACTAGAATTTGATATTTGACTTGGTCAAATATGATTTCTCAAACCAAATCAAATCAGAAGTAACTCAATCCAATTAAATTAGGCCCTAATCTAATTAAAAACTTAATTAAATTAGATTTAATTCTAATTTAATTTTTAAATCAAATTAGAAAATTTGGTTGACCCAAGTCATAGTTGAACTAGGACTAGTTCTTCCTTACACTTAGCTTATCTAATAAACTAATTAAACTTGATCTAATCAAGCCCAAACCAAATCTAATTAAATCATATTTAATTAAACTTAATCTCAGTCCTCTGACTTAATCAAATTAAGCTAATTAGCAATCAAATTACTAATCAATCCTTCCACAACATTTGCACTAAGTTAAACATCAATCGTATTGATCATTTAACCTTAGAACGATTCTCAGTCATTGATCAACCATCTGATCGGATCAAGAACTCTAATGTATGTGACCGTATAGGTTTGAACCTAAGCCAATAGTATAGAAATAAATTTCTATACCAATCAAAATGACTATCTAGTAATGATACCTGACGGTCGGATAGGTCGAATATGTAGAACAACATCCTTAGAATCCATGTAGATATAGTTTTCATATAATTCATCCCCTTGACCAAAATGCTCGTAGGATACCTCAGAGTTAAACTGTCAACTCTGATCAAGCTGTCCATATTGTATTTCAAAATATCAAATCTATCTCATGGATTATCCAAGATTTTGCTATATTGAAATACAGTGATACATTCTTCTCCAACTCTTGGAGTGGTCAATTTCATCTTGATCATATACCAACTTCATAACTACTTGACTGTGCCCAAAAGCCTTTCGTTACTAAATTAAAAATTTAGTTAGTTTGATACCAAAACACAGTGAGTTGCTTGCAAGCCACTGAAGTGATCTCAGGTTTAAGGGATACTTATACCTATATCCCATCAGAGATATTTTCGACAGCAGAATACTCTAGAGTTGATCACGTTTCATGATAATGTATCCCTATATCTCACCTATATGCCATACCAGTATTTTCACACTCCTTGGTTAAGAGGACAACCAACCTATATGGCATACAGTAATCTATGCTCGATAGATGCTGTCATCTTTATTAATAGCCTATCATTTGGTCGTGAATAATTTTAAGGACTAATTGATAAATTCTCTCTTTATTGAACCTAAATAGTCTTAAGGACTTCATCACAATAATAGAGTTCGTTAGAAGATGAAAACTTATGATGAAAAATATTAAAAATATATTTTATAAATTAATAAATTAATTATAATTATAATATAGCTCAATCATCAATAGACTGATGATTGGCTTTGGAACATATTTTCCCACAAACCATATGCCATATGTCCATTGATATTGCATTATCACTATTTGACCTATCCAGATGTTGGGTACCATTGCTAGACGGTCACATCGATTGGTATAAAAAATTGATTTTGGTGCTACCAGCTTAGGGTTCGAACCTATGGAGTCATACACAATAGAAGTTCCTACCTGATCTAATGGCTGATCAAGAGTCCTAATGGTCTAGGACTCTGTGGTCAAGAGTTCTATTAAACTGAAACTCTATGACCAGGAGTCCTATTGGATTGGGAATCTACCTTTATAGATCCCACTGGACTGAAACTCTAAGTCCTACTTGTCTATAACTCTATGATTAAGAGTCCCATTGGTTTGGGACTTTGTGATCATAAGTTTCATTCGTTTGGGATACTTTGATCAAGAGTTCCACTTGTCTAGGACTCTTCAATCAAGAGTTTCATGTAGATGGAACTCTATTGCCCAGACACCCACTTGATTTGGACTCTGATAATTTTAGAGGATTAATTAATAATTTGATTGCTAATTAACTTAATTTAATTGAGTGATAACAATTCGATTAGATCTGATTGAATTTGATTCAATTGGATTTTGTTGGGGATAAACCCCGCTCCCGTCGAAGTCCAATTTGATGCTTAGCCTAATATAACTGGTAAATCATGGAAGAGCTTTGATCAAAAATTCTCCCTCCAGTGGCCAAACTCCTCCAGCGATTGAATTCCTTCAGAACACTTTCAGTAGCCAAACTTCTTCTTCAGCCGAACTCCTTCCAAACTTCTCCTTCAGTCAGATTCCTCTAGGAGCCGAACTTCTCCTTCAATCAGGTTCCTCTAGGAGCCAAACTCTTTCCAAACTTCTCCTTCAATCGAACTCCTCCCAGACTTCTCCTTCAGTCGGATTCCTCTAAGTGCCAAACTTCTTTCAGACTTCTTCTTCAATCGGATTCCTTCAGGAGCCGAACTTCTTCCAAATTTTTTCTTCAATCAGATTCCTCCAGGAGCCGAACTCCTTTCGGACTTCTCCTTCAATTAGGTTCCTCCAAGAGTCGAACTCTTTTCGGACTTCTCCTTCGATCGAATTCCTCCAGGAGCCAAACTCCTTCTGACCTTCGCCTTTAGTCGGATTCCTTCAGGAGCCGAACTCCTTCGAATCTATCCTTCAATCGAATTCCTTCAGGAGCCGAACTCCTTTCGAACTTTTTCTTCAATCTAGATTCCTTCAAGAGCCAAACTTCTTCCAAAATTCTCCTTCAGTCGGATTCCTCCACGAGCTAAACTCCTTCCAAACTTCTCCTTCGATCGAATTTCTTCAGGAGTCAAACTCCTTCCGACTTTCGCCTTCAGTCGGATTTCTTCAGGAGCTGAACTTCTTTCGAATTTCTTCTTCAGTCTGGTTCCTCCAGCAGTCGATCTCCTTCCAAACTTCTCCTTCAGTCAGATTCCTTCAGGAGCTGAACTTCTTTCGGACTTCTTCATCAGTCGAACTCCATCAAGATTCCTCCAGTGGATTACTTCCAAATTTCAACTAGCATTCCTCCCGGATGATCCTCTCTAGCCGTATTCCTTTAGGAGTCTGAACTTCTCTAAAATTGATATATCTCAAAGCTCTTCACCAACCAATGCCTGCTTCCTCCGAACTTCGACTATTAAATCTCTATGGATAGGCGACCCCACTACCGAAAGGTTACGACTGTTCTTATCAGTCTGCTACAGACAATTCCACTATCAGATAGTTATGGCTGTCATTATCAGTCTACTATGGACGACACCTCTCTCCATAATAAATTTTATGGGGCCCCGAGTGGCCCACTACTGAACGGTTACGACTGTCAGGGCTCCATCTATAAAAAGAGACCCTCCGGATATGTTTTCTCTAAGCTCTCTTCTCCTTCCCAAAACTTTGCTGAATCCTTTTCTAAGCACTCCATTTCTATTGGCCAGAAGAGCTGACTTGATCGTCGGAGGGTCCTGCCGAAGCCACCAAAATTGACTCCGAACGAAACTTTATTTTGTAGGTCACCGACGGTGACTTCTTCTTCCTTAGCTCCAGCTCGATCTGACGTCAACCAAATTTTGCACCAACAGGATTGGCACTAGAAAAAAAGCCCTCTATTCTTGAGGTTTCTTTATTCTTAAAGGAGTGCTCAACAGCGATCTCTCTTCTTTCTCTCTAGAGTTCTTCCTAAAAAAAATGCCTCCTAGAAAAGCTTCGATCGGACGATCAATGACCTCTACAACAGATCCCATCCAGATTTATCCGCTCCTACTCCAACTCCGATAACTCAAGCTCTACCTGCAGCCATGGTGGATGCGGAGCAGTTCAACCTGCTAGTCCAGCAAGTTAGCAATCTCACGAAGGCAGTGCAGGCCATACATCAGCGGGCTCCAATGCTAATTCGGCTAGAGCAGGCTTCTTCGAAGTTCCATGATCCGATCGAAGGATGACCGACTCAGGCTAGCCGATCGGTGACCTCCGAAAAGAGAAAGCAAAGAGTGGAGAGCCATTGCTCGGACAATGACTCAATCTCGGGGGAAGCTTTGCCCCCATTCCATCAGAAAATCTTAGAGATCAACGATCGTGAAGATCTCCTGAATCAAAGGCTCCAGAAAATGAGTTGACGAATCGAAGAGCTCCGTCATACTTTTCCCTCATATAGTAATAATATTTGCACTGATCCTCCTTTTTCTCAGAGGATTATAAAGAAACCAATCCCGCCGAACTTCAAGCTCCCATAATTTGAGAGTTACGATGGGACCATCAATTCGATCGACCATCTGAAGGCCTTTCAAACAATGATGCTACTCCATGGCATGCCAGATGACATTTTATGTCGGACATTCTCGTCTATCCTCAAGGAAGCCATCAGAAACTGGTACTCAGCACTTAAGTCGGATACCATCTTTTTCTTCGATCAAATGAGCCATCAATTTGTGACTCACTTTGTCAGCAGCCGACGTCCGCATCGAGGTTCAGATTTTTTGATGAATATTAGATAGAAGGAGGGAGAATATATCTGGGCCTATGTCATTCGATTTAATGCTGCTACATTGGAGGTCCAAAATCTGGACCAGTCTATTGCAATAGCCACACTCAAGAGTGGCCTCTAGAAGAATGATTTGCTGTTCTTCCTAAAGAAGTACCCCAAGAACTTTGCCGATCTACTAGCTCGGGCTAAAGGATATGTCCGAATGGAAGAAACCTTCAAATTGAAGGATGAGAAAGCCACAAGAGAGTGGCAGATGGATGAGTCTAATAAACTCGTAGCTGATGGAGCGTCGAATGAAGTTCGACCATGCAAGCGAGCCCGAACTCCTCCTCAAGCTCGTCGTCAAAGAAGCCCTGACAGAAGAGCACCAAGAAGTTCTTTTCCTAGAAGGTTTCACAACTACACCCCCCTCAATGCTCCAAAAATGCAACTATTGATGGAGATCAAGGAGCAACTGTCAAGGCCTGAAAGGATGCACACTCACCATGGCAAGCGCAATCCTAGCAAATACTATCTCTACCATCGTGACCATGGCTATGATATTGAAGAATGCATTTAGCTCCAAGATAAAATCGAAGAGCTCATCAGGAGAGATTGGCTAGGTCAATTCCTCAGACACCAACCTAAAGCAAGAGAAGATCGGCCAAGGGCACTACCGCAGCCTGAACCACCAAGGAGGGAGAAACAATAAGGAGATCAACCACCTCTCGACATCATCAATACTATCTCTGAGGGACTTCGATGAGAAGAGGCCAGCAAATCTGGGGGATCGGTGAAAAAATGGAGGGCTAAAGAACCCATAACATTCACTGAGGTAGATGCACGGAGAGTATAGTTTCCACACAATGATGCGACTGTAATCTTTTTAAATATAGCGGACTATAATGTACGTCGCATCCTAGTTGATAATGAAAGTTTGGCTGACGTCTAGTTTTATGATGCGTTCTCCAAATTATCAAAATCTAATAGTCAATTTGAACCAATAAACTCCCTCCTAGTAGGCTTTGCTAGTGCTGTAGTACCAGTTGAAGGTGTAATGACTCTAGCTGTGGCTGCCGGGCAATATCTAAAATAATCCAAAGCACAAGTGAATTTCCTGGTAGTAAAGTCTCCCACCACTTACAACACAATTCTCGACCGACCTGATTTAAATGCACTTCGGACGATGGTGTCCACTTATTATTTGAAGATGAAGTTTCTGATAAGTTACGAAATCGGAGAGGTCAGGAAAGATCAAGCTCTGGCAAGGCACTGCTACTCAATTATCCTATAAAAGGAAGAACGGTCCAACCCTTATCCTGTTGATGGGCTAGATATCCACGATGACCTTATCGAAGAGCGGGACGAGCCCATAGAAGATCTTGTGACCATCCTCCTGAATGACGGAAATGCAGAGCATATGGTGCAAATTGACTCCAATCTAGAAGATGGAGTTCAGGAGCAGCTCATCACCTTCTTACGGAGGAATGTCGACATCTTTGCCTAGGTTCCGATGGATATGCCTGGAATTGACGCCGAGGTTATGGAACATCGGCTGGCCATTGACCCCAAGCATCGACCAGTGAAAGAAAGAATTTGAGGCCATGCACCAAAAAGATAGAAGGTAATAGCAGAAGAAGTCGACAAGCTTCTCGATGCTAGATTTATTCGAGAAGTCAGCTATCCGACTTGGGTCTCTAATGTGGTCCTGGTCAAGAAAGCCAATGGCAAGTGGAGGATATGCATCGACTTTAAGCAGCTTAACAAGGCCTGTACAAAAGATAGCGACCCCTTATCCAGAATCGACCAACTGACGGATGCGACTTCAGGCTACAAGCTCCTCACCTTCATGGATGCCTTCTCTGACTACAATCAAATTCAGATGGCACCGAAGGACGAGGAAAAGACTGCTTTTATTACTAACCATGGTCTTTACTGTTATAGGATCATACCCATCAAGCTTAAAAATGCAGGTGCAACTTCTCAGCGCTTGATCAATAAAATTTTCAAGGAGCAAATCGACCATAATATGGAGGTTTACGTCGATAACATACTGATCAAAAGCCGAAAGACTGTCAATCATGTCGCCAAACTTGAAGAGGCTTTCGATAAGCTCAGAAAATACAAAATAAAGCTGAACCCAACCAAGTGCGTCTTTGAGATAGCCTCAAAAATATTTTTGAAATTTATGATCTCAAGACGAGGGATTGAGACCAACCCGAAGAAAATTCGAGCTATCCAGGAGATGACCGCTCCAAAGTCCATCAAGAAAGTTCAGCGCCTAACTGAAAAGGTGGCATCTTTGAATCATTTTGTCTCGAGGTCGGTCGAACACCGCATGCCCTTTTTCTAAATCCTCAAAAAATTGAAAGATTTTCACTGGACTCAGAAATGCCAAAAGGCATTCGACGAGCTCAAGAACTACCTCAACTTGCCCCCTACTAGCCAAATCCGAATCTAGGGATGAGCTATTTCTCTACCTCGCGGTCTTTCCTACGGTGCTAGCAGCAGTTTTGGTCAAAAAAAAGGCAAAAATATAGCGATCAGTTTACTACATAAGTCAGATCCTAAGGGATGCCGAGACCAAGTATACAAAGTTAGAAAAGTTGACTTATGCTCTTCTGATTGCAGCGTGAAGACTTCGACCTTACTTCTAGGGACATGCTATAACGCTCCTCACTGACCAGCTGATCAAAGCAATCCTTCATCAAATGGATGCTTTCGGAAGAATTGCAAAATGGGCCATTGAATTAATAGAGTTCGATATCAACTACCGACCTCAACCAGTAATCAAGGCTCAGGCACTGGCTGACTTCATAGTTGAATGTACCATTCCAAATGAAGCCGAGCTTGAACAGAATGAGATCGACATCCCATGGTTGCAACCGAGCCTCTCCAAAGAAAGTGTCGACATTTTCAAAGATTTTTTAGCCCTGTACATGGATGGTTCATCCAATTCCGCTGGAGTAGATGCGGGGTTGGTCTTAGTCAACCTCGAGGGAGTCATTGCCAAGTATGCGCTATGTTTCAAATTTTCTGTAACTAATAATTGGGCCGAATATGAAGCGCTAATCATGAGATTAAAGATAGCAAGAGAGTTAAAAGTAGATCGGCTTCAAGTCTATAGTGATTTTCAAATAGTGGTCGATCAAGTTAGTGGCAACTTTGAAGCACAGGAGGAAAGTATGATGAAATATCTTAAGAAAGTAAAGGATTTGACTCTGGTCTTCGATAGTTTTGACATTCGATAGATTTTGAGGGTAGAAAATATAAGAGCCGACCTCCTCTCTAAATTGACCACTTCAGCCCCAGTCGAACTATCTAAGGAAGTTTTTTGAAACTCTAAAATGCCCAAGCTCAGAGAAATCACAGCTCGTTATACAGACGAAGCTCGAGTCAAGTTGGATTGACTCGTTAGTTGCCTATCTCAAAGAGGAAGTTCTCTCTCATGATCTGAAAGAAGCTCGAAAACTCAGGAATCAAGCCTTTCGATACATTTTATATGAGGGCAAGTTGTATAAAAGGTCGTATTCGCTACCGCTGTTGAGATGTCTCTGACCTTCAGAGGTCGACTTCGCATTATGGAAAATGCATGAGAGAATTTGTAGAAATCATATAGGAGCCAGATCCCTATCACAAAAACTACGTCGGTAAGGGTACTATTGGCCAACTTTGTACCATGATTCTATGGAGTACATTAAAAAATGTGACCACTGTCAGAGAAATGCAAACATACAAAGACAGCCGACCTCCGAGTTTACTCCACTAAGTGCATCTTGGCTATTTGCGCAGTGAAGAATGGATATACTTGGGCATTTTCCAACGGCATTCGAACAACGAAAGTTTCTCCTGATTGCAATCGACTACTTCACCAAATGGGTCAAAGCTGAACCACTAGCAAAAATTACTGAGATCAAGGTACAGGACTTTGTCTGAAAGTCAATTGTCTGCTGGTTTGGTCTACCCCAAACTTTTATAACAGATAATGGATGACAGTTCGCTGGGATGAGGTTCACTAAATTCTATGAAGATCAAAACATCTTCCATCACTTCACATCGGTAGCTCACCCACAAGCAAATAGAAAAGCTGAGATGACCAATCGGATCCTATTAAAAGGCATCAAGATAAGGCTCGATAAAGCAAGGAAGCCTGGGTGGATGAACTCTACCACATCCTTTGGGCATACCGAACTATTCAAAGGCTATCGAATGAAAAAATACCATTCACCTTGGCCTTTGGAACGGAGGCAGTCATCCCAATCGAGCTTAAACTTCTATCAACATGGATCGTGGCCTTCAATGAGCAGCATAACTCATAGAACCTCAGAGTTAACCTCTATCTACTGAAAGAAGAAAGAGAGAAAGCCTAGGTTCGGATGACAGCCTACAGGCGAAGGATGGCCTGATACTATAACTCCAGAGTCAGAGGTAAAATAATCAGAGTGGAGAATTTAGTGCTTCGGCGAGCCACCATCTCTCAACCTCAGAGCTAGGAGAAGCTTGTCCCAAATTGGAAAGGCCCATATGAAATAGAGAAGATCGTTCGGTCCGAAACTTATTGCCTGAAGAAGCTCGGAGGAACAACACTCCCACGATCTTGGAATTCAGAAAATCTGAGAATGTACTACCAGTAATTTTCATTCAATAAAACTCCTCCATTTCGATATTATTATTTTTTGGTGTAAAAACTATGTAATGATAGAAAAGAAGCAATCAAAAATGGCTATGTTAATCTTGGCAAATTGAAGACCTCGTTCATTTTAGATGAGATGGGAGAAGAGGCCCTGACATGGCCCTTATGTGCCTCTACAGTCCATTAGGAACAGGAGGAGAACCTCATCCTAACGTGAGCAAAGTTGAAGGCCTCGTTCATTTTAGACGAGATGAGGAAAGAGGCCTTGACAACGACCCTTATATGTCCCTACAGCCCGCTAGAAATAGAAGGAGAACCTCATCCTAATGTGAGCAAAATCGAAGGCCTCATTCATTTTAGACGAGATGAGAGGAGAGGCCCTAACAACGACCCTTATGTACTCCTACAGCCCGTTAGGAATAGGAGAAGAACCTCATCCTAATGTGAGTAAAATCGAAGGCCTCATTCATTTTAGATAAGATGAGGGAAGAGACCCTGACAACGGTCCTTATGTGCCTCTACAGCCTGTTAGAAATAGGAGGAGAACCTCATCCTAACGTGAGCAAAGTCGAAGGCCTCGTTCATTTTAGATGAGATGAGGAAAGAAATCCTGACAACGGCCCTTATGTGTCCTTACAGTCTGTTAGGAATAGGAGGAGAACCTTATCCTAACGTGAGCAAAGTCGAAGGCCTCGTTCATTTTAGACGAGATGAGGGAAGAGGCCCTGACAATGGCTCTTATGTGTCCCTACAGTCCATTAGTAACAGAAGGAGAACCTCATCCTAACGTGAGCAAAGTCGAAGGCCTCGATCATTTTAGACGAGATGAGGGGAGAGGCCCTGACAATAGCTCTTATGTGCCCCTATAGTCCGTTAGGAATAGGAGGAGAACCTCGTCCTAATGTGAGCAAAGTTGAAGGTCTCGTTCATTTTAGATGAGATGAGGGGAGAGACCCTGATAACGGCCCTTATATATCCCTATAGTCCATTAGAAATAAGAGAAGAACCTCGTCCTAACACGAGCAAAGTCAAAGGCCTCGTTCATTTTAGACGAGATGAGGAGAGAGGCCCTGATAATGGCCCTTATGTGCTCCTATAGCCCATTAGGAATAGGAGGAGAACCTTGTCCTAATGTGAGTAAAATCAAAGGCCTCATTTATTTTAGACGAGATGAGGGGAGAGGCCCTGACAATAGCCCTTATGTGCCCCTACAGTCTATTAGGAACAGGAAAAGAACCTCATCCTAACGTGAGCAAAGTCGAAGGCCTCGTTCATTTTAGACAAGATGAGAGGAGAGACCCCAACAAGATTTTCTTCAACCTCGGCTAGAGATAAGATCTCCCCCGAGCTTCAACTTCAACAAAAGATAAGATCTCCTTCAACCTCGGCTAGAGATAATATCTCCTCCGAGCTTTAACTTCAATAAGAGATGAGATCTCCTTCAATCTCGACTGGAGATAAGATCTCCCCCGAGCTTCATCATCAATAGGAGATAAGATCTCTTTCAACCTCGGTTGGAGATAAGATCTCTCCTGAGCTTCAACTTCAATAGAAGATGAGATCTCCTTCAATCTTGATTGGAGATAAGATCTCTCTCGAGCTTCATCATCAATAGGAGATGAGATCTTCTTCAACCTCGATGGGAGATAAGATCTCCATCGAGCTTCAACTTCAATAAAAGATGAGATCTCCTCTGAGCTTCAACCTCAATGGGTGCAAAGCCTAGAAAAAAATTTCAATAGTCATCTTTTTTGTACTCCCTTTCAATTTTGAACTCAGAAGTAAGGGGACTATTGTTGGAGATAAATCCCGCTCCCATTAAAGTCCAGTCTGATACTTAGCCTAATATAACTAGTAAATCATGAAAAAGCTTCGATCAAAAATTCTCCCTCCAGCAGTCGAACTCCTCCAGCGACCGAATTCCTCCATAACTCCATCAGCAGTCAAACTTCTCCTTCAACCAAACTCCTCCCAGACTTCTCCTTCAGTCGGATTCCTCTAGGAGCCAAACTCCTTCTGAATTTCTTCTTCAGTCGGATTCCTCCAGGAGCCAAACTCTTCCTAATTTTTTCTTCAGTCGGATTCCTCTAGGAGCCAGACTTCTCCTTCAATCAGATTCCTCCAAGAGCCGAACTTCTTTCGGACTTCTTCTTCAGCCAAACTCCTCTCAGACTTATCATTCAGTCAGATTTCTCTAGGAGCCAAACTCCTTTCAGATTTCTCCTTCAATCGAATTCCTCCAGAAGCTGAACTCCTTCCGAATTTCTCCTTCAATCGGATTCCTCCAGGAGCCAAAATCCTTCTGAACTTCTTCTTCAGTCGGATTCCTTCAAGAGCCAAACTCTTTTTGGATTTATCCTTCAATCGAATTCCTTCAAGAGCCGAACTCCTTTTGAACTTCTCCTTTTGTCGAATTTCTTCAGGAGCCAAACTCCTTCCGACCTTCATCTTCAGCCAGATTTCTCTAAGAGTCGAACTCCTTTCGGACTTCTTCTTGAGTTAGATTCCTTCAGGAGCCAAACTCCTTTTGGATCTCCCCTTCAGTCAGATTCCTCCAGGAGCCGAACTCCTTTTGGACTTCTCCTTCAGTCCAAATTTTTTCAGGAGCCAAACTCCTTTCAGACTTCTTCAATCAGATTTCTCTAGGAGCCAAACTTCTTTCAAACTTCTCCTTCAGTCGGGTTCCTCCAGGAGCCAAACTCCTTCTGAACTTCTCCATCAGTCAAACTCCATCCAGATTTCTTTAGTGGATTACTTCTAGATTTCAACTAACATTCCTCTCGGATGATCCTCTCTAGCCATATTTTCTTTAGGAGTTTGAACTCCTCTAAAATTGACATATCTCAAAGCTCTTCACCAACCAATGCCTGCTTTCTCTGAACTTCGACTATTAAATCTCCACGAACAGACGACCCCACTAGCGGATGGTTATGACTATCCTAATCAGTTTGCTATAGGCGACCTCACTATCAAACGATTATGGCTATCATTATCAGTCTACTACGGACGATACCTCTCTCTGTAATAAATTTCATGTGGCCTCGAGCGGTCCACTATCGAACGATTATGGCTGTTAGGGCTCCATCTATAAAAAGAGATCCTCCAGATACGTCTTCTCTAAGCTCTCTTCTTCTTCTCAAAACCCTGCTGAATCTTTTCCTGAGCACTCCATTTTTGTTGGTCAGAAAAGCTGACTTGATCGTTGGAGGATCCTGCCGAAGCCACCATCACTGACTCCAAATGAAATTTTATTTTATAGGTCATCGACAGTGACCTCTTCTTCCTCAACTTTAGCTCGATCCGACGTCAACCAAATTCTGCACCAATAGATTTGACTCGATTAGATCATGAGATGACCTAATTGCTATGGAAGATGGAACTCTGATTTGATCAGAAATTAGACTTGATTAATTTTTAATTTGATTAAAAATTAATTGAGTTAGGTTAAGCCTAATCTATTTGGATTTATCTTGGTTTAACTGGTCATGACAAATTTGTTTGGATGAAATCAATTTAGACTAATTCAAAGTTGGTTTAAAATTCAAACTTCAAATTCTCCCTACGCCACCTTGCCTTTGACTCATTTTTCTCCATGCCTTTGACTCATTACTCTCCATGCAAATTCAAAATTTGCATGAGAGTTTTCCATGCCCAGAAGTGTTTGTGCACCCCTCTTCTATCTACCTTTGACCTAGTCCAAGGGTTGGACCGATTCAAACTTAGTTGAATTTTGAATTCAACTTAGAAGATTAGTGGTTGAAACTAATCCCTCTCTTATCCATTTCCATGCCTCCTTGGCTTTGTTGCACAAATTTTTGGAGAAAACTTAGTGTGGACATGCAGAAGGAGAGTCCTTCTACATGTCAAACTCCTAGGGTTGGCGTTGGAAGGGGATAAGCTTCCACTTGAATTTTGAATTCAAGAGGATTAGTTAAAACCTGTTAACCACTCCCTTATACCATCTCATGTGCATTTTCCTTTGAAATCATGCCAATAAAATGTTGATTTTTTTGGTGTGCATGCATGAGGGAGAGAAGGAATTTTCAGAGAGAGAATACTTGAGTGGGGTGCTACCTTCTGGGTGAGAGAAAGTCAAACCAAGAGAAAGATTTTCCTGCAGCAAAATTCCACACATGCCACTTCTTTTTTTTTCTTATCTTTGGTCACCCATTTGAAAGGTATTTTGAGAGTGGGTGTTCGGTAGAGGGAGAGTCCCTCGATCCATGAAAATTTGTTTCATAGAAAAATTCAAAATAGAAAGGGCATGAGGGCTTTTTCGGGTGTCAGGGTTTTTAGGTGTACAAAATCCTAGAGTTGGGACTCAAGGTTCGAATGGAGAGATTGAGCATTGTGAGTGCCCGATCATCTCCAAACTTGACACACCATCTCATCATCCTCCAAAGTACATCCTCTAATCTTCTAGAGCATCCGAGAGTTCAGAAGAAGATCGTTGATTAGATCGACGAAGATCAGCCATCAAAGGCTCTGGCGAGAAGCTAGCACTCCGATAGAGTTGGTCAAGGCGAGGAGCTCTATATAAACCATCCATTAAGGCCGAACAAGTATGCAGCTACATCATAACATGACGAGGCTTCTTTTCATGGTTATTAGATTGCGAAGTTGGACTATCCACGGTCAAGTATCGTGTTCTGAACATAAATCGGTCGGCAAAAGTGATTTGCTAATCAAATATATTTAATTTTTCATTGTATATATACACATCTAGATTCATGTGTAGAATTATATGATCTGATCATAGCATTAAATTAATATTAGATTAATTTTAGCTTCTATTACATATTTATTTTGAAAAAATTTTAAAAACAATGCCTAGAACCCTACACTATTTTCATCATTGATATCAGAGCAAGGATTGCTTGACATGTTTATATATTTATAAGTATGGTTTGAAGGCTATCACCTTTCATTCTGTGGGGATCCCTTATGATGGTAAGGGTGCCACTGTGAATTCATTCATTAAGATGAATGATGAAAGAATTTTTTATTAAAATTATTTTAATATAAAAATTAAATATGAATAAGTTTAGATTAGATCTAAAAGGATTCATGGTTCAATTATGCTTTATTTTCAATTATGAAACTAACAATAGGTTGCTATTTATAAAATGAGTCGACCCATTTATGAAATGAGTTGACCCATTTAGTGAACAAAAAATAGAGAAAATCTTTCAAAATTTGAAAATAGTTTTTGAAATGCCAAACCCCAACCCATCAACCCAAAAATTTAATTAAAATAATTAAGTATTGCCCTGTAGGGTCTAGAATTATGAATTAAAGATCCTAAGATAAATGCATAAGACTGTGGATTAAAGGCTTAGATGAATTAGGTCCATTAATTAGGTTAGACCTAAGGTTAGTTGAAGAATGAACTTAACTAGAGTAATTGATCAAATCTAATCAAATGTTGAATTGGATTAGGTCAAGGATACTCTAAATTTAACTTCAATAGTTGTAGTTGGACAAGTCTATGCCTTTAATAAGGACCAAGATGGATATGATTCATGGCTAAGCGGTCCAGTCCAAAATTACTAGGTTGATCAAATTAAATCTAACTAATCGGTTTGTGGCTAAGGTAAGTTTGGCAGTCTAGATCAATGATTCTTAATTGGAAGCTACTCATACTGATTCAATCTTTGACGAGTTAATGGCATATCCCTTCTACTAATCTCATTTATCTGACTGACATGATCGATTAGTATTTGATTAGATTACTTGGTGATTCGAGTTGATCCATGTCACTAAGAATCAGCTTGACTAATTTCAATTCAGTAAGATTGAATTAGGTGCCCATAGACCGAAATTGATCTTAGTCCTCATCAATTGACTTATGAAGTCAGTGGAAGGATTTGACTTGATCAAGTTAGTGGAAGCAAGTTGGTCCATGTCTTTTCTATTCTTAAGTCACATATAACTTAAATCCTCTAAATTATTAGGTCCTTAAAAATAACTAAGTTATGGGGATAACTAAGTCATAGTCTCCCATTAAGGTAAATGGTAATAAATCCAATTTTCTAGGTGAAAATTGAAGGTGCCTTACACCTGGTGTTCATTTAGATATTGAAATTACTATCTATCAAATGATCATTAGGTCGCACTCTCTGAACAGTGATCAGGTTGGCCAGAGCTTTCTTCGAGCCTGATTTTTATTTATTTGATGCACTAAACTCAATCATGTTAGTGGTTGGACCTAATCAGACCTTTTCAGTGAAGGCCATAGCCTACTAAATTAGCTTTTAGAGCAAATTAAATTACTAAAAATTATTTAAAAAAATAATTAATTATAAACCTACCTGTAGATGCACAGGATTAGCTAGAGCTTTCCTCAGACTCATTTGTAGTTTATGTGGATTTCAGTATCCACTAAGGAGTTAGTGTAATTTTTCGAATTGAAGATAGAGACTACCAATTCGTAAAAATAGTGGAAGGACCTTTAAACTAAAGTCCAAGTCTTTATGATTAAATAATTCAAGTACTAATATAGTCTTATATTTTTCTTTCAAATAAATAGAATGGCTAGTATAAATCCTCTCCGCTCACTGTTGGACAGTGACAAACTTATAGGATCTGATTTCAAGAGTCTAGTATTGATCCTAATCAAGCAAGCCCAAAGAGGAATTATCCTTTGGACTCGAATAGGCTGAACAGGAGAGATCAGCAAGTGATTGCTGGGCAAGGCTATTATATGATAACACCTTGTAGTTTCTTTATTTGTGATAAATTTATTTGGATATTAGATACCGAAAGTCCAATTCATATATGCAATTCATTGCATGGACTTCAAATTGGTAAAAAGTTTGAGGACGACGATAGATTCCTGAATGTTGAGGATGGAAGGAATGTTCTAGTCCTAGCGTTAAAAATTCTTGAGCTTATTTTTAAAATAAATAATATCATTTTAAGTAACTGTCACTATTGTCCATCCTTTATGATGAACATAATATCTATTGAGTTTTTGGCTCAGGATGATTATAGTTTGTCAATAAAGAAAAATTATTGTGATATCATTATGAATGATGTCATAATAATATAAGAATAATTAAAAAATAATATTTATATTTTATCATAACCTATTAGTATAATATATACATCAAATAAATGTTCGAAACTGAATAATATCATCAATGCCTATCTTTGGCACTATTGGCTCGGTCATATAAATAAGAATAGGATCAATAGATTAGTCAAGGAGCATATCTTTGACAATAATGATTGTAAATCATTAACTACCTGTGAGCCCTACCTTCTTAGTAAGATGACCAAATCATCTTTTATTGAAAAGGATGAACGGGCCACTGAACTTCTAGGTCTAGTACATACTAATGTATGTGGACCTATGAACACATGTGCTAGAGATGGGTTCTACTATTTTATTACATTTACTGATGATATATCGAGGTATGGGTATGTCTATCTTATGAAGAGTAAATCCAATTCATTTGAAATATTCAAACGATATCACAATGAGGTAGAAAAATAACTTAGGAAGAGTACTAAAATTCTTCGATCAGGCCAAGAAGGTGAATATCTTTTCAATAAATTTTTGACATATCTAAGAGAGAATGAGATTCTCTCACAATGGACCCCTCCTGGAACATCATAGCATAATGATGTGTCTGAAAGAAGGAATTAGATCCTGTTAGACATTTCGATCCATGATGAAATTTGTGAGTCTGATAATTTTTTGGGGTTATGCGCTTGAGATTGCTTGTTATATTTTGAATAATATTCTGAGCAAATCTGTTGCAAAAACTCCATATGAGATGTGGATTGAGCGTAGGTCGATGCCCTCTCACCTTAGGGTTTGGGGATATTCGGCTTATGTTAAACGTTTGCAGACAGAAAAGCTTGAACCTAGGTTCGATAAATACTTATTTATAGGATATCCTAAGAAAAATAGGGGATATTACTTCTACCTTGCTGAAAAGTAAAAGATGTTCGTCGGCAATAGGGTAGACTTTTTGGAAAAGAAGTTCCTTATGAAAGAAACAACTACCTCTAATGTTGAGCTTGGTGAAGTTCGACAGGTAGAAGAACTGACACATTCTAGTGAACCTGTAGAATTGAATTTGATAAGATCAAACCCAAAGCCCGTTGAAGAGGCATCCTTAAGAAGATCTGATAGAGTATCACATCAACTGGATAGATACTATGATTTCTTAGTCTAGGATGGTGATCTTGTTGAACTCGATGAGAATGATGAGGATCCGATCATCTACATGGATACTATGAAGAAGTCCGACTCTAATAAGTGGCTAGAAGCCATGAAGTCTGAAATAGAGTTTATGAAGGTCAACAGTATATGGACACTGGTTGATCCATCTAAAGGGATAAAATTCATTAGGTGTAAGTAAATTTTCAAAAGAAAAAGGGGCATAAACAAGAAGGTGGAGACCTATAAAGCCCATCTGGTTGCCAAGGAATATCATTAGCATTATGGTATTGACTATGATGAGATGTTTTTTTTTTATAGCAATGTTCAAGTCTATTCAGATTATGCTTGTAATAACAGCATACCTAAACTATGAGATCTGGCAGATGGATATGAAAATAGCTTTCTTAAATGGAGAGCTGGAAGAAGAGGTGTATATGATATAGCTTGAGGGATTCACATCCACAAACAAGTCCAAAGTGTGCAAACTTTAGAAATTCATCTATGGATTGAAGCAAGCATCTCAGAGTTGGAACATATATTTTAATAAGATGATCATAACGTATGACTTCATTAAGAATGGAGAAAAATCCTACGTATATAAATGAGCTAATGATTCTATAGTCGTATTTCTTATTTTATATGTAGATGATATTCTCTTAATCAGGAATGACATCCCTGCATTAAAGAAAATAAAGGTTTGACTATCATCTCAATTCTTTATGAAAAACTTGGAAGAAGCTACCTACATCCTCATGATATAGATCTATAGAGATAGATCTAAAAAGTTGCTTGGATTATCTCAATCCACGTACATCGATACTGTGCTAAAGCGGTTCAGCATGGTGAATTTCAAAAAGGACTGTCTCTCGATAGGCCATGGAATTTCTCTCAAAGAGGGATTGTCTGACAACTCTTCAAGAGAGAGAGAGTATGAGCAGAATTTCTTATGCTTCAGCAGTGGTTTTATTATGTACGCCATGACATGTATGAGATCGGACGTAGCATATTCACTAAGGATAGTGAGTAGATACTAGTCTAATCTGGATGAGAATCACTGAAAGATTGTAAAGACAATCTTAAAGTATTTAAGAAATACCAAGAACTAGTGGCTCATCTATGGAGATGCTGACTTGAAACTTGTAGAATATACTACTTTCAATTTTGAGTCAAATCATGATGATAGTAAAAGTGTGTCAGGTTATGTATTTATCTTGAACGTTAGAGTGGTCTGCTGGAAGAGTTTCAAGTAGCACACTGTGGCTGATTCTGTATGCGAAGTGGAGTATATCGCAGCACGAAAGTTCATCGATGAGCTGAGAGTGGCACCCTCCTTGGATGGTCCGATTCTGCTTTACTATGACAGCACTGAAGCCATAGCTCAAGCAAAGGAGCCAAAGGCATATCAGCGCACCAAGCACATTCTGCATCGCTACCATCTTATACGAGAGATCGTGGAACAAGACGATGTCGATCTTCAGAAGATCGACAAAAAGAGTACTTAGTCGACCCCTTTACTAAAGCTCTTGGAATCAAAGAGTTCGAAAATTACAAATAGAAGATGGGTATTCGATACTGTTCTAATTGGCTTTAGTCTAAGTAAAAGTTTGTTGGATATTGTATCCTAAAATCAATCATCTAGATTGTAGATGGTTGAGCTGATTGTAAAATTATACTTGAATTATAAATGAATAAAATTATTATTCTAGCAATTTTATCACTTTGTACATCTTCCTATAATGAACTCTTCTATAATAAAGTTCTTAGGACTATTTAATTAAATAAAGAAGGATTTATCATTTAATTCTTAAACTTGTTTGTGACTAAATGATACGTTGTTACTCAAGATGATAATATTATCGACTGTAGGACATTGCGTGCCATATTTATTTGTTGTCCTCTTAACCAAGGAGTATGAAGATACTGATATAACATGTAGATGAAGTGCAGAAATATATTTCACTGAACGTGATCTAACTGTGGAGCTCTCTACTACCAAGAGTTGCTCGTGAAAGATATGGATATAAGTATCCCTTAGACCTAAGATCACCATGGTGACTTGCAAGCAACTCACTATACTTTGGTACCGAACTACTTGAATTTTTAATTCAATGATGGAAGGTTACTAGGTGCAGTTAAGTACTTGTGAAGTCAGTGTATGAGTCAAGATGAAATTGACCCCTCCAAGTGTTGGAGCAAGTGCATCACTATATTTTAGTTTAGCAAAACTTCGATCGAGATGGTCCATACGATGGACACTGAATTTTGAAATACAATGTGGATGATTTTTAGGATTGACTATAAATTTTAGATCATTCTTTGAGCATTAAGATCAAGGGAATGAATTATATGGTAACCATATGCCGCATGTTCATCGATGTTGCATTGCGACTATTCGACCTACCAAATATTGGGTACCATTGCTAGATGGTCACATCAATTGATATAGAAAATTAGTTTCTATGCTACCGGCTTGGGGTTCCAAGCTATGCAGTCACACATAATAGAAGTTCCTACCTGATCTAATGGCTAATCAAGAGTCCCAATGGTTTAAGACTCTGTGGTCAAGAGTCCCACTGGACTAAAACTTTGTAACTATGAGTTTCTCTAGACTGAAACTCTACCTTCATGGATTCCACTAGACTGAAACTCTGAGTTCTACTTATCTAAGACTCTATGATCAAGAGTCCCACTAGTTTGAAACTCTGTGATCATGAGTTTTATTTGTTTGGGATACTTTGATCAAGAGTTCCACTTGTTTAGGACTCTTCGATCAAGAATTTAATATGGATGGAACTCTATTGTCTAGACACCCACCTGATTGAAATTCTAATAATTTTAGAGAATTAATTAGTAATTTAATTGCTAATTAGCTTAATTTAATTGAGGAATGAGGATTTGATCAGATCTGATTGAATTTGATTCGATTGGGTTTGATCTGACTAGGTCATGAGATGACCTAACGCTATAGAAGATTGGACCCTAATTTGATCAGAGATTGGACTCGATTAATTTTTAATTTAATTAAAAATTAATTAGATTAGGTTAAGCCTAATTTGATTGGGTTTATCCTGATTTAATTGATTAAGACAAATTGGTTTGAATGAAACCAATTTGGACTAATTCAAAGTTGGTTTAAAATTCAAACTTCAAATTCTCCCTGCGCCACCTTGCCTTTGACTCATTTTTCTCCACGCAAATTTAGAATTTGCATGAGAGTTTCCCATGCCTAGAAGTGTTTGTGCACCCCTCTTTTATCTCCCTTTGACCTGGTCCAAGGGTTGGACCATCTCAAACTTAGTTGAATTTCGAATTCAACTTAGAAGATTAGTGGTTGAAAGTAATCCCTCTCTTATCCATTCCCATGCCTCCTTGGTTTTGTCGCATGAATTTTTGGAGAAAATTTAGTGTGGGCACACAAGAAGAGAGTACTTATGTACGTCAAACTCCTGGGGTTGGCGTTGGAAGGGGATAAGCTTTCACTTGAATTTTGAATTCAAGTAAGATTAGTTAAAACCTCCTAACCTCTTCCTTATCGGTGCATTTCCTATTGAAATCATGCCAATTAAATGTGAATTTTTTTGGTGTGCATACATGATGGAGAGAAGGAATTTTTGGGGAGAGAATACCTGAGTGGGGTGCTACCTTTTGGGTGAGAGAAAAGTCAAACCAAGAGAAAGGTTTTCCTACGGCAAAATTCCACACATGCCACTTCTTTTTTTTTCTTATCTTTGGTCGCCCATTTGAAAGGTATTTTGAGAGTGGGCGTTCAGTAGAGGGAAAGTCCCTCAATCCATGAAAATTTGTTTCATGAAAAAATTCTAAAGAGAAAGGGCGTGAGTGCTTTTCCGGACGTCAGGATTTTTGGTTTGCAAAATCCTAGAATTGGGACTCAAGGTTCGGGTGGAGAGATTAAGCGTTGTGAGTACTCGATCACCTCCAAACTTGACACACCATCTCATCATCCTCCAAAGTACTTTTCTTCTAATCTTCTAGAGCATCCAGGAGTTCAAGAAAAGATCGTCGATCGGATCGACGAAGATCAGCCATCGAAGGCTCTGACGAGGAGCTAGCACTCCAATGGAGCTGGTCGGGATCAAAAGCTCCATATAGACCATCTGTAAAGGCTCGATAAGTGTACGGCTACATCATGATGCTAGGAGGCTTCTTCCCATGATTGTCAAATTGCAGAGTTTGACTACCTGCGCACAGGTATTGTGTTTTGAACACAAATCGATTAGTAAATGTGATTTATTGATCGAATATATTTAATTTTTCATTGCTTATATACATGTCTAGATCCATGTGTAGGATTATATAATCTGATCATAGCAAGCCTTAAATTAATATTAGATTAATTTTAGCTTCTATTACATATTTATTTTGAAAAAATTTTGAAAAGCATGCCTAGTACCCTACATTGTTTCCATCACTAGAATGTTTATCCCCATTGAGCAAAAGGCCAGGGGGTTATTATCGGCACTATGGGAGTTGAAGGCCGATGTTGAATATTTGAGTTTCGTTGACATTAGTCACATCTTTGTATAAGCTGAGTTGCATCTTCTCGGATAATCGGCCAATAATATCCCTATTGAAACACCTTATGAGCCAGGGCTCTATCCCTCAGATGATTACTGCAAATGCCCTTATGGACTTCCCACAGAGCATAGTTGGGTTCCGGTGGGGTGAGGCACCAAAGAAGTGGCATGGAATAGGACCTTCTATATAACTTCCTTTCATACATCAAGTATTGGGGCACTTGAAACCTCAACCTTCTGGCTTCATCTTGATTGGGAGGTAAAGTCTCATCTTCTAAGAAATGAATAAGCAGGTCCATCCAGTTTGGCTTCGGTTCTATCTATATGACCAGGGTTTTTTCAATACTTGGGCTATCAAGCATCTCCATATATGAACTTTCTTTAAGGTCGGCTACCTCAAGGGTGGCTAATCGTGATAGGAGGTTAGCTTTGATATTTTCTATTCCGGGAATCTACTGAATATTAAAGGTGGTGAAGTCTGATATGAAGCCCTTCACCTTCTCCAAATATTTGATCATGTTGGGTTCTATGCCTTGTATTCGCCTTGTACCTGGCCCATAATGAGCTATGAGTCACTACAGGCCCTCAAATTTCAGAACCTTGGCTCCTTGGTGATTCTAAGTTTGACTATCAGTGTCTCATACTCGGCCTCATTATTAAAAACTTTGAATTGAAAGTACAATGCATACTCAGCAACCACTCCTTCTAGGCAAGTGATGATAACTCCCACTCTGGATCTTGCTGTATTAGAGGAACCATCCATATGAAGAGTCCAACATTCATCAAATTTTTGAACTTCTGAGCTTAGCATAGGTTCTTCGAGGATGGTGCATTCCAAGATAAAGTTAGCCGGCCTCTGCTTTGATAGATAGACATGGGAGGTATTTTATATTAAATTCTTCGAGTTCAATGGTCTACTTGGCGAACCAACTTGAAGTATCCGACTGGTGAAGTATCACCTTGATAGGTTGGTCGGTGAAGACTGCGACCGTATGTGCTTGGAAATATAAGCGTAGCTTCCTTACTGAAATGATTAGAGCATATACGATAAGTTTAGTATACCTAGTTTCTGTGTCTTGAAGGACTCAGCCCACATAGTACATAGGCTTCTGCGATATCCCTTCTTGGTGGATGAGCACCAAGCTAATCACCTAAGGAGAGACTGCAAGATATAAGTATAGAGAGTTTCCTCGGGCTCTGGTTTGCTGAGGAAAGGTGGAGAGCTAAGGTACTTCTTCAGCTCATCAAAAGCCATTTTGGCATTCCTTTATCCATTGAAAATTCTTCACTTGCCTGAGAGCTCGAAAGAAAAAAAGATTCCTTTCAGCCAACCTTGAGAGGAATCTACTAAGAGCTGCCAGTCTTCCCATAAGGTGTTGTACCTCTTTGATGGACTTTGGTGGCTTCATTTCCTAAAGTGCCTATATCTTTTCTAGGTTGGCCTCAATCCCTCATTGTGATACCATGAAAATGAGGAATTTACCAGATGTGATGCCAAAACTGCATTTACTAGGATTTAGCTTTAGGTGAAAGCATCATAGTGTTCTAAAAGTTTCCTCAAGATCGGCGACATCATGTTCAGCTATTATACTCTTGACAAGCATATCATCCATATACACCTCCATATTCCACTCGATCTGTGCTTTGAAGATCTTATTAATGAGCCACTGATAAGTTGCCCCTATATTCTTTAAACCAAATGATATAACCCTATAACAAAATGACCTTGGTCAGTAATAAAAGCTGTCCTCTTCTCATCCTCGAGAGCCATCCAGATTTGGTTGTAGTCAAAGAAGACATCCATAAAGGAAAGGAGCTGGTGTCCTAATGTAGCATCCATCAGTTGATTAATCCAAGGTAATGGATAGCTGTTTTGGAGGTCAGCCTTATTGAGGTTGATGTAGTCGATGCATGCTCACCACTTTCCATTTGCCTTTTTAACGAATATGATGTTGGCTAGCCATTCAGGGCAGTTAACTTCCCGCACGAAGTCAGCCTTCATAAGTTTATCCACCTCTTCTTCTATCGTCTACTGACATTCTAATGTGAAGTTCTTTTTCTTCTACTGATGGAGCAATGATTTGGGTCCATGTTCAAATGATGGACGATTACCCCTGGATCTATACCCAGCATATCCAAAGCTGTCCAGGCAAATATATCAATGTTAGATCGTAGGAATGAGATAAAATGACGACGATCTTCTTTGTTTAGATTAGAGCCAATCTAGACTGTCCAGGTCAAGTCCTTCCCTTCTAAGGTTATTAAGATGAAATCTTCAACTGGCTGATCTTACTGCTTGGTTGGTTCATCCCATGCATTGAGCTTTCAGGCAGAGGAGGTTCCTTAAGTGCTTCTCCCTATAGAGCTGCTAAATAGCATGCTCTAGCCACCTACTAGTCTCCTTGAAGTTCTCTGATTCGTTCAAAAGTAGGAAACTTCATCAATAGGTGGTAGGTCGACACTGTAGCTTTGAAAGCATTCAATCTAGATCAGCCTAAAATTGCATTATACACAGAGGGGACCTTCACAACTAGAAAATTAACCTGGATGAGTGATTGCTTCGGAGCATGTCTCATGATTATGGAAAAAGATATGGCCCCTTCCAGGGGTATGGTGCTGCCAAAAAATCCGACAAATTGGTATGCTACCCTTGTTAGTTGATCAGAAGATAAGCCCATTCATGCGAAAGCATCATAAAATAAAATGTCCGCAAAGCTTCCATTATTAATCAAAATATGTCGTATATTGTAATTGAAAATATTTAAAGTAGCTACAATTGGATCATTATGTGGATATGCCACTCCCTTAAGATTGTTGTCGGAAAAAGTGATTCCTTCCTCGATTATTCTCTTCTTCTACTTTTCTTCTTTAGCTAGGCCTTTTTCTTAGCTAGTCTAGTTTAGCTAAATTGCAGGGTCATCGTGCTATTGAAAAGTTGGTAGTATGCATGCTGATTTTTATTGATTACATTAATCGCAGTAGAAAGAGATTTAAAAATAAGTTTTAAATCAAATCTAATTATGCTGATCTAAATCATAACTACCTAGTATCATCTAACATGCATAAATAAATTATTCTACAGATCTAAAATTAAATAGACAAACGAAGAAAGTATATCTGTTGCTTTTTCCTCCTCCTTTGTCGAACTAGATCAATTTAATCTTTGGGGCTTCTGTCGTAGCCACATAAACGCCCGACCTCTGCTGGTATCCACACAGAGCTCTTTCCGATCAAATCTTTAAAATCTCTGGGATGCTAGCTTCCTTATAGGCTTCGTTCTTCATCTTAAATATGAAATTTTTTCACGAAATAGATTACTACAACTTACGGGAGATTGATTGAACCACCAAGAACAATCAAGAACCTTTCTTGATTTTCTTTTCTTCTCTCTCCAAGGGCTCTCTCTCTTCTTTTAGATCTGATCTGGAGTAGGGAGAGATGTAGGCATGGAAAAAGATGGAAGAAAGAGGAAGAGAGGTGGCACTCTAGACTTACAGTAAGGAAGAGAAAGCAATCTTAGATGCTGCATGACCCACCTCCCTTTTTATTATTTTTGTCACACAAAACCTAATATTCCATGCCACATACAGATAGGGATCAGGGCTAGATAAGATAGGTTTTATCTCTTATCTCATAAGAGTCCTAAACTATCAATAGGTGAGGTGGCATCTCACCTAAACCCTAATTCCCCACCACGCACATGCCAAGGAAAGAAGAACATGAATAATCACCATGCCATCCTTCTTTCTAGTCAGCCAAGAGGAGAGAGAAGCGTAGAGGACCTGGGTTATAGAGGTCAAGGTCAATTGGATTCAGACTGGATCCAAATCTAGTCTAAATTGAGCCTGAATTGAATCACATTTGAAAGACTATCAAATCTGAACTAATCAGGTCTGAAATCCAAATCTGATTTGGATTATTGAACCCAATTAACATTAAATTAAATTAAGTCAAATTAAATTAAATCTAATTTAAGTTAATTAGAACTTAATTCATAATTTAATCAGTCCCTTAATTAAATTACAATGCTTGTAACAAAATTAGCATGCTAACAATTAGCATCTGCCAAATCTGTAATGTTTACAAATTAGCAGTTTCCAAAATTTGAACCATCAATCTGATTGATAATTTGAATATGATCTAAACCATTGATCGGGTTGAACTTTTTTTGTGTATGATCTCTCATGTTCTATTCTATCGATAGTGAGACATACCCTAATCTCTATCACAGTATCATCGAAACTCATTTCGATGTACCAAAATACTTCCTTCTCAACCTAATAAGGATCTTTGATCCAAAAATAATTCTAGTGAGTTCTGACAATCCACCAATGATGCCTAGTAGCATATAATGGCAATCTAATAGAAAAGAAAAATATGAATTCCTAGGTGCAGTTAACTTATGATTCAGTCCTTCTATCATGAGTCCCAACTTGACAGAGGTCATGGAGAACTCAAGTCAAACCCCATCGTCAATTATATGCTAGATTGGCTCGACTTGAGTTTATTTGTGAATCCTGTGGAAACTCTTTTCCAGTATTCACACTTGCTTTGACTAAAGGCTTCCTGAACTCAGTCTTACTAATCATATAGGACTTCTCCTTTTCTACTAAGTCGATAGATTCTATCTAAGTGCATCATACTCCAAACAACGAACCTGAAACTATTGAAGCCAACATATGCAGTAAAGATCCGAATAGTTAGAGACCAAGGAAACATGCAGTCAAACCTAGTAGCCTGCACCAACCTATGCTCCACAGCACATTCAGACAATTCTCTATGCAAACTCTAATGCCTCTGCCAATCCTCTTCAACTGCTGTGCACCCTTAAAGATCTTTGGGATGACCGCCTCCATAGCTAAAAATCTTGGCTTGCTTCTTCGTACCATCCTAAAATTGTAGGATCCCTTCTGCTTGGTATTTGCATCACATTTTCTGGACTTTTCTAAAGAACCTATAGCATTTCTGTGCTAGCACATGCTATACCACCTAACATGATTTTCTCAGAGCTATGCCTATCCACCTGCACATGCCGCTCCACTTGAAACTGTGCATCACCAGTGCTGGTGCTGGGATATCAATCCTTCTGTACTCCTCCGCTCTGAACTCATGCCAAATTTTTCCTCCACCTATGAAGCCACCACTATGAAGCTCCACCTATATCCAAAGTCCATCTGATGCTGCAAAAGAATCTAACTTTATCACCGAGTCACCCGAGGCCAACCACTCAACGTTGCACTGCTGAGTTTGATGCTGCACCTCGATCACCATCACTACTCCTTCGAACCTTTTCTACTCTACGGATCTCATTGAAGCCATCTCGGATATACTGCACCCTGCAGGCTCCTCTGAAACATACAAGAGCTCATTCAACTTCTCTTAATCCAGTGACTAAATCCTACAAAATTCCATCTTAGTACTTCATCCTCTTCTACTCCTGTATGAACCATCGCTTCAGTTTCATCTAGAAGAACTACAGCTCAAATCCTGTTTTGGGCTCAGATCCATCTATCTCATCCTAAGGCTCCTGAGACTCTTTAACTCTCCTTGAGACCTACTCTCAGTCTTCCTAAGATGCCTCCTGACACTCTCTGCTGAGATACCTTCCTCGGCTCCTATATCATCGAGCCTCTCTCAATCCCGTGCCTCTAGAAAAGCACTATTGCAGCACTCCAGCGCTTTCTACCTCATCTCGACACCGTCTCTTCATAGATAATCGTGTCCTCTCTTGCTGCACATAACCCATCCTCCATCTGAACCATGACTCTCCCTGATGCTCTTATAGAAGAAACTTGATCCAGGATACTCCCAATTGCTTGATGCCCCTGGCATTTCTTGAGACCCTCTAGCTCTCTCTAAGATCTGCTCTTGGTCTCCCTGAGATGTCCCTGACACTCTCTACTGAGATACCTTCCTTGATTGCTACATCGCTGAGCCTCTCTTAGTTCCTGTGCCTCTAGGATAGCACTACTATAGCACTCCAATGCTTTCTACCCAATCTCTACACCACTCTATAGCTGTCCAGCACTAACCTGCTAGACCACCATGGATCATCCATCTCCATTACTCCCAAGACTCCAACGATCGCACTGCTGAATACATCCCAACTATTTTTCTAGCCTTACACTAGACTAAATAGTTACTTCTTTAGCTCCACCTCGACCCTAAGTTCTTGAGTAACCTCTCCTCTAACACACTAAACAAAATCACCAGCAAAGCCGACAACAGCCACGAACAATAGAGAGAAAAATCAAAAAATAAAAAATCTCCAGAGCACTTTTGATATTTTTTTCTTTTCTTCTCTCTCCTAGAGCCTTCCAGGCTTTTCCTCCTTCTTCTCTGTTCCATCCAAAACAAAGGCTGACTGACCTCTGCCCGCACGACTGTCGGATCTAGGCATTGCCACCACCGGATCACCACTGCGGCTTCTTCCTCTTCTTTCTGACCTAACCAGAGAACAGCCACCACCACCAACCGACTTATGCCATGGATCGCTGCTGACGACCTTCGCCCATGCGACTGCCATTGGATCTGGGCGTGCCACCATCAAATCTAGGTGCACCATCGATGGATCCGTGCTCCCCGATCGACTCTCCAAGTTTCCACTATGCACACGAGTCACCGCCACCGGATCTAATGCCACCATGGCACTTGCAGATCTGACATCCACTGCTTCGCCAGAAGGGGAGGATCCGACTCGATCTCCCTTACTCCTACCACCTTCTCGATCGGCTCCCATTGCACGTGCGTCTGCTAGTTGCATTCCATCAGCCACCGCCACTAGTTGGTCACCGCTGCTCACACACGTGCATGGCTGCCCATGTGCTACCGCCTGAGACGACGCTGCCGCCGTCTGGGATATTCCCAAAGGAGAAGACCCGTGCCGCCCCCCTCTAGATCTCAGCTGTCCTGCATGCAATCACCATCGAACCTCCTACGAGAACACCTCTACATGCTTGATCACCGAAAAATGGCAGCCAATCGCTGGGATCAATGCTGGTTCGCTGATTGTTGGCCTCCAAGTTTGAGATTGATGGTCAATCGTTGGCCGCCAATTAGGAGGAAGAAAGGGGGCCCCTGTCGGCCTCCCAATTTTTTTTTTATTGAATCTTTTGTTGAATCCTTATTGCTGGATCTCACCTTCATGCCTCTTCAAGATGGCTTTGATACCAATTATTGTACAGGATCCCTTGATGTTGTTGAGGCTGAAGGAAGAATGGGGCGTGCCTCCTTCCTCCAAGCTTGGAAGCATGCCCTCTAGGGCACCTTAGCATGTGAAGAAACCAGAAAGAAGGAGAGATGTGGGAGAATATGATTTTATTGATCTTTTGTTTCTCTCTAAATTCCAAGGTTTACAGTATACATATATATATATACCTATACATGGACCAAAATTCTAACCTATAAAAAACTTCCTAAGCTAATCTAGTCCGAATGCACTCACTGAAGTCTATATACACCCATGGTCTGATCATGCACTCAATCCCATGGATCCAAACCTGGTCCAAACTCTGAGTAGCCCCCATGAGACCCATAAACCAAGGCCTCATGATCGTGGAGGGCTGAACCTCCACCCTAGGACCAAATTAATTCTAGCCTTAGGACTACACCTATCCTAGTCTTCTGGAGCCAACACCCTGACTCCTCCAATGGCCTTCCAAAGCTTGGGAGCACCACTAATTCTATTAAGTTTTTGGTCGGGTCTAATAACTATGTATAAATGCATTTGTTGTATTATAATTTCATTACAAAAAATATTAGAATACAGATCTTTTCTTCCTCAATCTCTCTTCTCGCTAGTATTGCCACCCCAGGATTCTTGAAGAAGATCTAAAGAGGGGGTGCCTCCCTCAAGCCACAGAAAGGAGGCGTCTTATCATAGATCTAGGTGGTGGATTAGTGATTTGCTGTCCTTAGAGAATGTCAAAGATCTCCTCAGGTCCATGTTAAAGATTTTGGGTTTTTATAACATGATATCAGATCAATACCATGGTTCTCAATATTTGGTATCAAAGCTACCAAATGTTACAACAATTGGTATCAAAGCAATATCAGGTTTTAATAGCATCTTCACTTTGAAAAATCTCCAAAAGATCTCAAAGCAAGCCATGCAACTATGCTCACCAAACAACTCTTGTAGATGAATCAGAATCTTTCTACAAGTCCTAATATCTTCATGCTGATGCTGAAGATTGTTGGATATGGATGCAAGAATGTAGCATCTAATCCTATTGTCATTGTCTATCAAGTGCAGCTCATTGATCAACTGATGGATGTTCCAACAACATAGGCATTTCTGGTCTTGGACATTGGTCAATTTCCTGGAACTGAAAATGATTCTCGGGTTCTAGAGCCGGTCTTTATAATGAGGGCAAGTCAACCTGTTGGTGCCAAGGATTTGAGCTAGAGGGTTTGAACTCAACATGGTTAACTATAGAGAGAAACAATTTCTAATTAGAAGTTTGTACTTGTATTAATATTTGTTATAAGGACTTTAATAAACAAACAAGGCTCATACTATTTCTACGGATCTCCCATACTCCTCGGTGAAGAAACAAAAATCTATACACGATTAGTTTCTAGTAGGTACTGTGCTTCTACTGATCCATGCACATCTCACCTAGTAGTTATTGGAGAAC
The DNA here is from genome assembly GCA_006176705.1 of Cocos nucifera. Taxonomy (NCBI): domain Eukaryota; kingdom Viridiplantae; phylum Streptophyta; class Magnoliopsida; order Arecales; family Arecaceae; genus Cocos; species Cocos nucifera. Next base: position 66,593 of record QRFJ01000585.1, read on the forward strand.
ACAGATCAATGAGTGGACAACACTTTATCCATTGCTTCACTCAGCAAGATGCAGTGGATTCAATCTCTAAGTCCTATGGTCTCATCTAATAGTTATTGGCATATTTTTTAGTTAAATCAGACCCACTGTACACCAGTAGGCGCAAAGCCATCATTGGGTACCTCACCTAACAGTTATTGGGTCCAATCCCATCTCTATCCCAGGGCATCCAATGCCATAGAGTGGTTGTATCTACCTAATGCAACCAAACCACTATGACCAGTCAAGAACAATCAATGCTAGGAAGGCATCCAATCTTTACAAGGGTGGAAGACCAGTAGATTTAATATTTAATTGAGGAGATCTAGGTTCATGTCTCATCCTTAATTAGTTATAATGGTTATGATTAACCTAGTGGCATCGGCTAGCTTGAATCTTTGGCAACTTAACTCGAAACTTAATCAACCAAATTGGCTAAATAAGTGAGATCAATGGAAGGGATTTGCCATTAACTTGCCACAGACTCAATCTATACAAGTAGCTTTCAATTAATGACAATCAGTCAATACTGCCAGACTTACCTTAGACACCAATTGGTCAAAAGAATTGGTCAGGTTAACTTACAATTCAGGCTCAAATCATTAAGCCAAATTAGGTCTTTTAGATTTGATTGATAATATATGGCTGTTAATTGATCTGACCAAACTATAATGTTATAAATGTAATATGAAAAGTCAAAATAATGACACGCTATAACATGAAATATGTAGCATATATCTAACCTGTCTGAGGTGATGGTGATTAATGTTCTACCATCGTCTGGAAGATCCATATGCTCTTGAGCAATACTTTCATCTAATGCTCCTATATCTTTAGTCAAAATTATGACAAAGCAAATAAATAAATAAAGATTAAAATTAGATAGACTAAAGTTTATGAGGTTTACGTTATTTAAAAGAATAACATTACAACTTACCCTCTAGAGATGGATCATGTGGCATCGATGGAGTCCTACTAGATGGTGGATATAATGGTGGTCCAAGAGTTTATGATCCAGGAATAGATGCTTCCAAAAGATAGTGGATCTAATGAGGATGGTGGAGGTCTAAGAGAAGGTTCTCCTACCATACGAAGAGTATTGGCTCTACCATATCCTCTACCCCCAATACCTAGATCTGATGAGGATGGTGGAGGTCCAAGAGAAGATTGTCCTACCATATGAGCAGTCTTGGCTCTACCACGTCCTCTGCCATGAATACCGCATCCTCTAGCCATGCTAACAACACAAAATAAATGCAACTAAGATAATAAGAATATGTTAATTTTTTTTTAAAAAAAAAGAGCAATACTTATGAAAATACATTAACTATAATATACAAACAAATTTACAATAATTGTCATAATTGTTAGTTGACCCTCATGTCATCATCACTTTCAATGAATGAACATGTATCTTCATCATCACTTTCACTAAGGTCTTCTTCATTATATATTTCTCCTTGTTGAACTTCAAACTGTTCATCTGCAAGTTGTAGATTATTAGTGACATTTGCTATCACTTCCTCTATTTCGCTTTTATTACACAACTCAATTTGCTCGTTTACTTCGCATTCATTTCAGATGTTTCTCAATCTTTCAACGAGCTCATGTTCTTGAAAATGATCGATAGAGTCTTGATGGTTTGGTGCAATGCCTTCTGAATATGTAGACTCCACCACCCTTCGAGGCATAACCTTACATGCAACCCACCAATCACCTCTATTTTTTTTGGTAGATGGGTAATCTGTGTAATACACTTGTTGAGCTTGCTCAACTAAAATGAATGACTCATATGACCCTAGCTTTGATCTATGCTTGATTTCTACAAGACTATGTAATTTATCAACTTTAACTCCTCTAATTGGATCAAACCATTGGCATTTGAACAAAAACACATTGTTCACCCCCAAGTAGTTCAATTCTACTATCTCTTCTAAAACTCCATAATAATCAAGTTCTGCCTCTCCAAAAATACTTTCCTTGACACATACACCACTGTTGCATGTGGTTCTACCCCGTGCATGTTCCTTGATGTGAAATTTATAACCATTCACTACAAATCCCTTATAATAAGTCACACTTTTTGATGGGCCATAACCTACTGCATGTATATATTGGTCTTAAACGCCATAACCTTCCAAAAATCTACATGAAAGATGAATGATTCTAATTAACATAAACTTCTTTAAAAATATGAATTGTAAATCATATAAAATCACCACTTATAATTTGCCTTAACCAGTCGGCAAAACTTTCATCACGTTGTTTATCAAGTGCCTCATCAGTAATGAATGGACTTTTATCTCTTGTAATGTCATCAAATTTTCTAGTTTATGCAAACAAATAGTTAATGCAAATCAACTTTACAAATACTGAATTCTATTTCATATTATAAACTTCAGTCATATCATCTTACTCCAAGTATGGTCCAATTTTAGCACAATTGAGGAGGACATACGTCTGAGCTGCCAGTAATTCTTGGTCTGTTAACATTATAGCCAATGGGACGACCACAGTATGAGAAAATATGTGACTGACCATTGACATCTTCACATCCACCATCATCATTTCAAGGAACTCTTGTTCTTTTTGTCTCAATATGTGGCTCAAAGTATAATGAACAAAAATTAGATATTTCCTCTATTATGTATACCTCGCATATTGATCCTTCCACCCTTGCCTTATTATGAACTTTTTTTTTAAGCCTTGCATGCACCTACATTTTATGAAAAAAAATTATTATCATACTACATATATTTCTATTAACTTGAAAGTATAATCTTTTTATTTAAATGTGATATTACCTCTCAAAAGAATACATCCAACGGCATTGCACTGGACCTCCAACCTTTGCTTCATAAGCTAGATGGATAGTTAAATGCTCCATGGAACCAAAAAAAGATGGAGGAAATATTCTCTCAAGTTTACAGATTGTCTCAATTGCATGCTTCTCAAGCATATCCACTTTGTCAATTTGGAGCTCACGAGCACAAAGGTCTTTCAAACACTGACTAAGATTTGTTAATGCCTCCCAAATAGGTCTAGGCAATAAATCCCTGAATGCTAATGGTAAAAGCCTTTGCATAAACACATGACAGTCATGAGATTTCATCCCAACAATTTTACACTCATCCACATTAACATAGCGGGATATGTTCGAAGCATAGCCATCTGAAAACCTCAGTGCCTTCAACCATTCATAAACAACCTTAATCTCGGGCTTTGATAACACATATGTGGCCTTAAGCTTGGCAAACTTGTCATTATTTAATCGCTTCAACTCCAAGTCAAGCATCTTGCACATTGATTTTAAATCCTCCGTAGCTTGAGGGTTATCTTTAGTCTTCCCCTTAACATCCATCAAAGTGTTAAATACATTATCAAATACATTCTTTTCAATATGCATTACGTCTAAGTTATGGCGAATTAAATTAGTGGTTAATCTTTGTCCAATTATGCTCTTTACCAAACCCAGGAAGTTTTTGTGGACCACATTTTGTGCCAAATGTGATTTGTTTGAAAGATGACAAATGAGACAAAATTTCTTTCCCATCCAACCTAGGAGGAGGTGAGGAATATTCAACAGTATTTCTCTAAAAGGCATCCCTTGATTTTCGAAATGGATGATTGGGTAACAAAAAATTGTCTATGACAGTCAAACCAACTTAGTTTTCTACCATGTTTAAGAATGAAAGCCTTTGTGTGCTCCATACAATAAGGACATGCCATTTTACCATGTGTGCTCCATCCTGACAACATACCATAAGCCGAAAAATCATTTATTATCCATAGTAATGCTGCTTTCATCATAAAATTTTGCTTGCTATGTGTATCATAAGTCAAAACCCCATCATTCTACAACATCTTGAGCTCATCTATCAAAGGCCTCAAGTATACATCTATACTTTTACCAGGAGAGTTAGGATCCAGAATGATCAAAATCAAAAACAAGTAGGAAGATTTTATGCACATTGCAGGGGGTAGATTGTAAGGAGTGACAAAGATAGGCCAAAATGAATATGGGGCACCAGAGTGTCCGACTGGAGTGAAACCATCTATACACAATCCTAACCTTACATGACATGCATCAGCGGCAAATTCATGATGTTTCACATCAAATTGTTTCCATGCCTCACCATCAGCTAGATGACTAATGATATTTGGATCATTTTCTTCATGTTGCTTATGCTATCTCATGTACTTGGATGTACTACCAGACATATACAATCTCTGCAATCTAAGTATAAGGGAGAGGTAACGAAGCACTTGGTAAGGCACATTTTGCTTTTTGTCTTGTTGATTAGGCTTAAACCGAGCATGACCATATATTGAACACTCTCTCTTATTTTCATCATCCCCATAGTATAACATACAATGATTCGGACAAGAGTGTATTTTCTTATATCCCAAACCCAACTCACCTACCATTCTTTTAGCTTGATAAAAATTTTGAGGCAATTTCTCGATTTCAAGTAGCATGCTTTTTATTAAAGTCAACAGTCGATCAAAGCAACTCTCACTCATATTGTACTCAGACTTGCAGTTCAACAACTGAGAGATAGCATATAGCTTTGTATGGTTTTTACAACCATCCCATAAGGGTTCATCTGCATTACTTAAAATATTAAAGAACCTTGCAGCAATAGAATTAGGATCTTCTTCCAACAATTCAAATTCATGATTAAAGGAAGAATCGGCTGCATCCATTACCATATCCCTATAAGGATTTTTCCTAACATACCCTTCTTCTTCACCTCTTGTTAAATTTAAAGCATTCATTGTATTTTCCAAACCTTCACCATGTATTGACCATCTCTTGTAGTGTTTCATAAAGCCTTTCCTCAACAAGTGCACCTCTACATTCACTTTGTCTAAAAAGCGTTTGCCTTTACAAAGTGCACAAGGACATTTAGTTTGACCATCTTGTACATTAGACGAATTTGAATAAGCAAAACTTATAAACTCATCAATGCCATTTCTGAATTCATCAGACACACCATACTCAATCCAACGATTATACATCCAACTACGATCAACTGACATAATTCTGTACATCATGCACATTGACAATCATTGATCAAAACATTAATGCAGAAGCACAGGAAGGAGAGAAATTTCAAATCACTAATTTTTTGAGTGGTAAAAAATTTAAAAAGCAGTGATAAAAGCTGCTCCATTATAATGAGACAAAAGTAGAGGCACACACATGAGCATATGAAGAGAAAAGTGAAAAAAAAAGAGGATGCCATAGTGATTCTGTGCAATAATATGTAAGGCATTATAAATGAAGCACATCTGAGAAAGCTTAGTAAAAGTGCATGAAGGAACCCCGATTCAAAGATACTTTTCATTTCTAATAACTTGAAATATGTTGAGATATGCATTTGTTTGGCAGATAAATGCATCTTTTGAGCAATATGTTGAGAAACATTAGTTGTATTATTACCAAAATATGAGATTTACTTTTCTAATGAGATTTGTAGTTGAGATATGCATTTATTTGTCAGATAAATGCATCTTTTGAACAATATGTTGAGAAACATTAGTTGTATTATTACCAAAATATATTAAAAGAAACATGTTCATTTGTTCAGGAAAAATAGGATTTCTGAATCCAGTGTTGCTCTCTCCCCAAACTGGAAGTTGATCTACAAGTTTTGTATGGTTCGCAGAAATTGTAGCATCTATCTAAGATCTGATGTCCCTCTGGGAGCAATCTAGAGGGCAGCAGGTGGAGGGAACATGACAGTGGTCCACCATGTGTCATGGCCTGCTTCATTCAAATGTGATGGAACCCTGATTTGAACTGCAAACTTTGTTGGGTAGCAGGCTCCCTCCAGCTCATCCCACTTGTTTCTTCTACCTGCTCAAATGTGACTTCCATGGATGATTCAGGATTTTATATACAAAGGGTTCACAAAATTACTTTGGAAGATTTAAAGCAATGTCAACTAATAACACCATACTGCCATTAAAGCTCCTCAGATTTGAAAGCAATCCATTTCCCTATAGCACTCGCACTCCTTGATTTCTATGAGTTCTATGCATGAACAATTGAAAAAAGAACGGATTTGGTGAATGAACCAGTGAGATTTATCCACATATTCATGCATTAAAATTTGCAAATCCACATAAATTGAAAAAAGGTCTCTGTTGCAGAGATGAGAAAGATAATTTCAAAGGAAACAGAGTGGACAGGTGAAAGGGCTTGGAGGAGGTGGGCTGCCGAGGAGGTTTTGGTGGTCGCCGGCAAGCAGAAGAGGGGAAAGAGAAAGAGAGAGTGAAGGGAAAAGAGAGGAGAAGGGAGGGAGGCATACCAATGGGGGTCTACAGCGGTGGCGAACGGGGAACGTTGCTAAGGTCTACCGCAATTTACATTGCAAAAAAAAAGAAAAAAAAAGGTAGAAGATGAGCGTTTAGATCTCTTACCTCTCTTGCCCAGTCCCTCTCGAAAAAAAAGCTTGCAACCCAAAAATCTGGATCTGGTGGCGTGCGAGGTAAAAAGGAGACCGGAGATGGAGGGTGCTGGGATGCGAAAAAGGGGGCGCCGGGGGAGAGGGAGGGCGCCGGGATGCCAAAAAGGGGGTTGCGATCGTGCAGGTTTTTTTACTGTAGGGCAGTATGAACTTAAAAAAATAAATGCCGCGCGATCGTACTTACGGCATTTTTTAATAAATTAAAAATTATCGATATTTAATAATAAATATTAATTATTAATTATTAAGAAAAAAATTTTGATATCCCACCATTAAACATTATCAGAGACAATTTCCATCGCTAATCTATCGATAATTAAAAAAATATTAACTAAAAAAAAAATTTTTACTAAACCCTCGATAATTTTTTGCTAATTTTAATATAAAAATTTTATTTTTATTAATAAAAATTTTAATAAAATTTTTCTAAGGGAATGATTTCTCCCCCTCATTATTATCGAGGGATTTTTATCTTCGATAATTTTTTTTCAATAAAATATTAATTTTTAGTAGCGAACTAATTGAGTTGGTCATCAACATATTTGACCTAATCCTAATCAATATTTGATTGGTTTGATCAACTATTAAAATATAGACCTAATTAAGCTATCCATATCCTTAACCCATATTTTATGCATTAAAATTTAGATCTTAAATTCATAATTTTAGATCTTTTAATTTCAAATCTTAATTCTTAATTAAGTACATTGTAAATATGATTTAGTTTAGATATCAAAACAATCTAAACTAATTGAATTGTATCACATATAATTTCAATGTCAGTATGGAGTTGACCCGCCCTGGAACTCGAGTTGACTCGTTTGTGATGATAAAAAATGATAGGCTTCAACTTGCTCAGATTGAGTTGAGTCATAGACAAATGATTCAACCTACCAGGGACTCAATTTGACTCTAAAAAGATGATTCATATCACTTAGAACTCAAGTTGGCTCAAACTGAATCCGAGTCGACTCGACAGACTTATAAGCCACAATTTAGGATTTGATGTAATTAGATCCTAGGATTTTAGATCTAGAATTTTGTAAAAATTAAATTTTACATCATGTGTTAAAAACTATATATCAAATATATAATTTTATAATATAAAAATTAATTAAAAATATATATCAACTATATGCATTAAAATAAAAAATTAGATCTAAAATAGTATCATATACACCTAGAATCTTCGTTCGCTGTTCTTCTTCATGTGAGACCATCACAAGCGGTACCCTTATATGCTATAAGAGAACTCTTTTGAATGGATAAGAGAGGGGCTTCAACCCCTGCTTCCTCTTATGACTAGATGGCCATGGTAAAGCTTCCAATCCAAATATTATGCAAACAAGAAATTTAATCTAATTTATCAATCATATGTTCTATTAAATTTAGATCTAATTTTTTTTTACATATCAGATATATAAACAATAAATCCGATCCTAAATAACATAATAGATCTAAAATTTATTTAAAGTATGTTAGAATAATGTGGCTCTGATACCACTGTCGAAAAGCTGGTAGTATACATGTTGATTTTTACTGATTACATTAATCGTAGTGGAAGGAGATTTTAAAATAATTTTTAAATCAAATCTAAATATGATAATCTAAATTCTAACTACCTAGGATTGTCTAACATACATAAATAAATTATTCTATGAATTTGAAATTAAATAGATGAAGGAAGAATGTCATTTTTCCCTCCTCTTTTATTGAACCAAATCAATCTGATCTCTGGGGCTCCTGTCGTAGTCGCACAAGCACCCAGCCTCTATTGGTATCCACACAGAGCTCTTTTTTTATTAGAACTTTGAAATCCCTAGAGTGCTAGCTCTCTTGCAGACTTTATTTTTTAGCTTAGATCTAAATCTATTTCTCAAAATAGATTATTGCAGCATGCAAGGGATTGATTGAACCACCAAGAATAATCAAGAACCTTTTTTATTTTCTTTTCTTTTCTCTCAAAAGGCTCTCTCTTCTCTTAGATCTGATCTGGAGGAGGGAGAGATGTAGGCATGGAAAGGATGGAAGAAAGAGGAAGAGGGGCGGCACTCTAGACTTGCGACAAGGAAGAAAAAGCAATCTTAGATGCCGCACGCCCCACCTCCCTTTTTATTATTTTTGTTGCATAAAACTTGATATTCCATGCCACATACAGATAGGGATTAGGTATAGATAAGATAGATATTATCTCTTATCTCATAAGAGTCCCAAACTATCAAGTAGGTGAGGTGGTGCCTCATCTAAACCCTAATTCCCCACCATGCATGTGCACCAAGGAAAGAAGAATGTGAATAATCATCGTGCCATCCTTCTTTCTAGTTAGCCAAGATGAGAGAGAATTCTAAAAGATCGGAGGTCTGGAGGTCAAGGTCAATTGGATTCAAACTGGATCCAAATCTAATCCAAATTGAGCTCGAATCGAATCATATTCGAAAGGCTGTCAAACATGAACTAATCAGGTCTGAAATCCAAATCTAATTTAGATTATTGAATCCAATTAATATTAAATTAAATTAAATTTGATTTAAATTACTTAAGACTTAATTCATAATTTAATCAGTCCCTTAATTAAATTATAATGCTTGTAATAAAATCAGTGTGCTAACAATTAGCATCTGCCAAATCTGTAATGTTTATAAATTAGCAGTTTTTAAAATTTGAACTATCAATTCGATTGATAATTCGAATATGATCCAAACTATTGATCTGGTCAAACTTTTTTTGTGTGTGATCCCTCGGGTCTTATTCTATCTGATAGTGAGACATATCATGATCTCCACCATAATATCATTAAAACTTATTTTGATGGATCAGAATACTTCCGGCTCAACCCAATAAGAATCATTGATCCAAAAATAATCCTAGTGAGTTCTCACAATCCATCAGTGATGTCTAGTAGCATGTAGTGTCAATCTAGCAGAATAGAAAAATACGAACTCCTAGGTGCAGTTAACATGTGATTCAGTCATTCTATCGTGAGTTCCGACTTGATGGAGGTCATGAAGAACTCGTCAAATTCCATCATCAGTTATATGCTAGATTGGCTCAGCTTGAATTCATTCGTGAATCCCATGAAACCTCTTTTTCAGTATTCACACTTACTTTGGTCGAAGACTTCCTGAACTTAGTTTTGCTAATCACATAAGACTTCTTCTTTTCTACTAAAATTGATAAATTCCATCTAAATGCATCTTACTCCAAACATCAAACTTGAACCTACTGAAGCCAATATACACAACAAGAACCCGAATGGCTAGGGATCAAGAAAACATGTAGTCAAACCTAGTAGCCTTGCTGTGAATAGCTAATGCACCGTAGGTCAAAGGAGCAGTCACATTACTATATGCATCAAGAAGAACCACTGATGAGTGAGTAGACATCCAAGTGGTTTCTCGTGATGGTCATGCCCAGTGTAAGTTATTCTCTAACAACCATCTACACTCTCATCCTAGTGTCTCCACACCGTAGACTCAAGATCCATCTACTTGGAAGGAAGGTGATCCATATACTGATCTTGACGACATCAATCACTGTCCCCCATGATGATCCTATAATCGGGAGCATTTCGAAACTAACCATTAATAATGTATGTCTTAAATTCTCAATACTTTGAAAATATATAAAATCATCTTTGTTAATTTCTAGAATAAATCATGGACACATAAACATGATTGAAAATAAGAATGTCTTTATTGATAATAAAAGATTTACAAGTACAAATACAAGTCCTAAAAATACATATATGTCAGCCAACAATTTGCTTCTAGGGCATACTTCTAACACGTGCTACCCCCTAGAGAGAGTATGAACGACCCCTATCATAGGTCTGTTTTCTTGAGGATCTTTGGATCGCGGTAGCTCATGTCTAGGATTTCTTGGGTTTAGTCATTCTACCACATACCTCCTTAGTCGCTCCTATCGGATGAGTGCTTCAATCTCATCTTTGAGCTGCTGGCATTCCACTGTATCATTTCTGTGATTCCAATGGTATTGGTAGTATTCTCTTGAATCTCAGACATGCGGTGAAGTCATCATCTTCTTCAGCCTTGGCAGATCTTCTCGATGCTCAATTTTCATTAAGATTTGAGTTCTTGAAGTGTTGAGTGGCGCATAGTTATTAAACCTTCATGGTAGGGACTTAGCTTGGTAGTGTTTTGGTGATGACCGAGCTTGAACACTACAAAGAGGTGAGTACGACCGTCATTTCTTATTTTGCTGGACTTCGAGTTTCTTATCCTTTTGTTTGTCCCCCTTGTTCTCCCAAGGTTCATAGTTAGGGTTTTCTCCATGTCGAGCTTAGGCCCTTTTGTATTTGCATACTTCTCTATCCTTGTCAACATTTTGGTGAAGTCTTTTGGATATTTCTTCTCAAGTGAGAAGAGGAGGTTATTTTTCTAGGGTTCGAACCTTAAGTGCCATCATGGCCATGAACTGATCTAACTTATGCACTTCTAAAGTCGTGGCATTGAAGTATTTATGTAGTCCCATAAGGGTATTTTCTCCCCTTGCTTGATGTTGATGAGGTAGTCAGATCCATGATGTTGTCGACAACTGCTGATGAAGTGAGCTGCAAATGCTCTTTCAAATTGTTCAAAAAACCTATTGAGCCCGTACAAAGGCCCAAATACCATTGTTGAGCTATCTTTTTCAAGATTGATGAGAATGCTCGGCAAAGAATCGCATCTGACACCCCTTGGAGGAGCATCAGAGATTTGAAAGTTTCTAAGTGATCGATAGGATCCGAAGTCTCATCATATGATTCAAGCTGCAGCTTTTTAAATCATGCAAGCAGTGGTTCCTCCAAAATTGTCCTAGTAAAAGGAGGGTAGGTGTTAAAACCGAGGTCTTCCCCTTGAGCTCAGCCCTACAATCCCTCAATTTTCTACTACATCTCTTGGAACCTTCTTTCCACTTCGAAGTCTTGAGTCGTGTGTAGCCCTTAGTGGCGAGGAGATCGGTTCCCTGGGGTCGAATCCCTTTTCGACCATGGAGTTGGTGAATAGCCATGCCTTCTTCTGATAGGGCTAGTACATCGGCTATGATGATTTTGTCCTAACCTCGGGCTTCATGGGAGCGAGCGCCGACCTGATAAGCGGTCCCTTCCTAGGCACGGAGCATTAGGTGGTGGCTGAGATGCGATAGTTTGCTATATTCTGTGCATTGCAGCAGACAAGGCTTGCACCTATTGTACGAGGCTGTTGAACTATTTATTTGACACAGCCATAGTTGATTATAGAGGTGGTGGCGCTTGAACTGGTTCAGACTTAGAGACCTATGGTTGAACATCATTCGGATGCACCTCATTGGAGCGATGAGATGCATCCGATGCTCCCCTCCGAAGTATCATATTGTTCCCTCTCAAAATAGTTCCCAAATAAAGGTTGGAAGGACCCTTCCTCTAGCGCCAGCTGTTGCAGCCGAACCACAGGCTTGAGATCGGAGAACTTGTCCTCAACTAGAAGACACTAAAATGCTAGAGCGACACCTACAAAAACATGTTTCTGGCCAGATTATTCTCTAGTGAGGATCCTCCGATGCTCAAGTCAATGATTGGAGAACAAAGAGGGAGTAGAAATTATCGAGAGAAACATATTTTTAGATCTCTGCTCTCTCCTATTTATCATGAAGGGGTTAGTGTCGTGTACGCCCGAGAGAATCAATTGATTTCTGGATTTTATACGTCGACGCATCAAGAGAAATTATCTTCCAGCATTTAAATGCGAGGCTAGCTATTTAACTATCTTTTTGATAAGATCGGATCTGCGCCATTCCGATTTTCTTTTTTGAAATAATTTTCTTCTTGAAATGATCGTTTTGCATGGTTGAAATGACTTGTTGGAAATATGAGTCACAAACTAAAATGTTCCTGAGGTCAGAGGTTGAATAAGGCCAAAGTTGAGACCTCCGATGATGGATAAAGTAGTTAGGATCGTTGGTGGATGAAATCAAAGTCGAGACCACCAATTTCGTAGATCTGATGAAACTAAGGTTCATACCTGATGGATAAGCAATTTGACACCATCGAGATAGGAGATCAGATGAAGCTAAAGTAGAAACCTCCGACCTTAGATAAAGTAAGATTTACGGTCAAGGTTGGAGATCTGAATAAGCTGAAGTAAAAACCTCCAACCTTAGGCAAGGTTGAATCTGGAACCATCAAGATCGGACTAAGCTGAGGTTAGTATCTTTGAGGTCGAATGGGACATTCATCGAATAAAGTTGGAAATTCTTAGGATGAATCCAAAGTCATGACCTCTAATGTCAGAAAGTAAGATATCAAAGTTAAGGTAAGCACTGAATAAAACATCACAGTGAGACCAGCTAAAATCGATCTCCAACTACGCCAAGACCGGGAGAGTAGCCACAATAATGTGCATCCCTGCTTTTCCAACACAAGGTCCACCAGGATATGTGGTGGTTATATGGGAAAATTAAATTTTCACGAGAAAGACCATCGCGCCTTAAAATAGCTGTTGACATTCTGAACTATTAGAACATTTAAAGAAAATACTTGGTACAAAAAGATTGTGAACAATACTTATCAGGAGAAACAAAAAAAACAAAAAGAATGACAGGATTTAGTATGGAATAACTGGAGAGTTAACAGTGCTGACTGCGTCTCGAGCATACGGTGCTCGGCATTTTCCGTAGTTAACCTCCCAGGATGCGTCTGATTGCTGCTCGCTGCTCGGTTGTCAACCTCGATGGAAACTTAACATCGAACTTGATCCTCAAGTTTCCCTTCTTCCCAGGTTCTTTGGCGATTGGCATCCCTTCGTTTGCGGCCACAAGCTCATACCGAGGAGTCACAACATCGGTCACATTGATTGCAAGGTCACGCCCATCAAGGGTTGTGAGGTTTATTGTGGTCCCCGCAAGCGCATCCACCAATGGAATCTTCTGGCAGACCACGAGATCATTCCCATCCCTCTTGTACACATCATGAGGTTTTTCGTCGATGACAAATACAAGATCCGCCGGTAATAGGTTTGCCTGTTCGTTTCCCTTGTCTGGAAACGTTATCTTGGTTCCTTTCTTCCATCCAGGCTTCACATCAATTGATAAGATCTCTGTCTCGGGCACCAGACGTCTATGTTGCATGCAAAGATAAAACCAAAAAGTGGAAAACATATAAGATATCAGCAAGATCAAAGCCTTTATGATCATGCCTGAGAACTTCCATTACAGAAAAGGTTATTATCAAACTGAATACAGAAAGATGACGATAATGTAGAAAAATAATACTAAGCCAACATTACATTATAGACTGATTAATTTAAGTTGATAGGCTATAAGGAAAATTGATTTTGTCTCCAATATACAAGAGGAAGGAAACCCACAAAAAAAAACAAGAAGGCAGACCATTATCAAGATTAAAGAAATAAAATAACCAACAAAAAGGAATGATGTCTAGGCATGTATATGTGCGTGCGCGCCTGTATGACATGTTATCTATACATAACAAAATATACAATCCACAAAGTGCAAAATTTCAAGAATGAATACCAAATTACATACTACAATTTGTATGCCTCTGTACATTGCTGAGATCCTGCAACTACCACTCAGAAAAAAATGATGCAGCATATCTCTTTCTATATCCACACAAAAATACATTGAGGGGTATCACTCTATACATCTTGCTAGATGAAACTATAGAAATCTACATCTTTAAGACTCAACCTTCCCAGTCAAGTAGCATATATAGTTCTGCTAAAATATGGAGAATGAAGATATAAAAAATAAATAGATGAGGAGCTCAATTAGTTCTAAAGGAATCATAATTCCTAGAGTTTCCGACATGATAAAGATGTGTTTTAACTTCTACATATCAAATGAACCATGATTTGATAGCTTACATGCTACGTGACCTATCAATATTCTATAAACAAAATTCCTCAGCCTAAAATACAGGTTCTCATACTGTTTCAAACACTAAGCTGCAGCATATAATGACTGTATATATGTGACTATTCCAGATAAACATTCTTGTGTGCATGTATTGCCTCAATCTCAGATCAAGTGAATTCATAAGAAGAGTCACAAGGGCCAGGCCCACCACCCCAAGAGATATGTTCATATATAATAAATGTCAAAAGACTAGTGAAGAAGCTTAGTCGTGGCAAACATATATAGGTTACAGTATGTATGTGAAGTCGAAGGACCACATTGTTGGAGCAAAAACATATTTGAGATAGATCTTTAGCAGTAACCATGCCATTCTATTGAATAAGGAGCCCCATGAATGGAAGGGGACAAACATAGAAGACTTTTATAAAAAAGGGACTTTGGAGAATCTCAGAGATGTTAAGAAAATGGATTTCTTATCTTTGAAATAATTCACAATATTTTTTTCATGGTTATCCATAGTGACGAATTTTGCAATCTGACCATAGTTCTGCAAAGGTCAGCTAGAAAGCAATAAATTCACATAAACAGTGAAAATAGAAACATGACCCAAAACATGAAGATGATTACTATTCAGACCCTTAACATAAAAAAAAAGGGAAACTTTGATTAATATCAGGAAATTATATTAGCCAGGACAGCTGAAAATGTTCCAGATTGCTTTCTAGGATAAAATTTGCAGTTCAATCTTCTAAAAATATTCATTAAATCTATGTTGGTGGGGAAGTCCTAAGCTACAAATAAAACAATTGTTTGCTGATCATATACAATGTTGATGTTCATCCAGCAGCTGATTGACTTGTGGAAACAAGAAAGCTTGGAGATTCTGTTCAAGCAATATAACCACTATCCTCCTATCTATGTAAATTAGTAGTAGGCTAGTCGTAGAATTGCCTTGTCTGTAACTCAGAACCATGTCGATTAATAATTAGGAAAAAAAGTATCATACAATTGAAAGAAACCAAATAATTAAGTAAATTTTTTATAAGATGACAGAATTTATATTTAAAAGTTTCACTAGGGAAACATTTTAAGTGCCCCAAACCAAGCTCCTGAACTCTAAATGGTAGTGATCTTGTCTGGTGATATGATGCAGATACGTAACACAAAGAACTAAGAAAGAAAAGTGTGGTTTCCCTTGAAAAATCTGCATGAAGAATTATTCTCTCATACAAAAAGTGAAAGATTAACGCAGGATGCAAAATTCAATTCAAGCATACTTCAATATCAATGTTAATAAACCACATGCTTGCAGCCATTCTGTTATTCTAATAGCACATTCCATGAAAAGTTCAGTATAATCTCAGGTCATAATATCGTATCAGAGCACTACAAGAGATCTGGAAAAGTGTATACCCATTTGGTCGCATGACATTTCTTGAGATCTTCATCTTCCTTGTTGATCCAGTATAGAGTTCTTCAAGGCTGCATATGAGCTTGCTCTCCACAGGTGGTGCTTTCCGAGGCTGGCCTCCACTGGCACCAGCACCCGTGGTATTTGATTTGAAGGTATTCTCTGTCCCACCAAATCCACCAAAAGTCCCACCATCATCCGTTTGAAACCTTGTGGACTTTGCACGTCGCATAGACTCAAATCCAAAAGGGCTGCTTCCAAAGAACTCAGCAAAAATATCCTCTGCATCTCTAGGATTGAATCGGAAATTACTAGGACCACTTGAGCCATTAGCAAATGGGGCCCCACTGTGGGAACCCGGAGGGGGCATCCCTTTCAGGCCTTCTTCCCCATATTGATCATATACTGCCCTCTTCTGTGGATCACTTAGAACCTGAGACAGCAGGCCTCACAAATGAGAAAGATATGGGAAGATATGATATCAACTAGGGTAAACTCTGCAAGCTAATACATATCATGGTTTTTTTCCCTCTCTTCCCTTCAATAAAGAGAAATCCAGATTTCTGAGAACTAGTAGATATTAAACTCCAGTAGATGGGTCCATGAACCCTCCAAAGGTACATTTTCTAAAGCAATAATATTGAATAAGAAAATCTAAGTTCAACTAATGTTCAAAAGACTATTGAAGATGAATCATTTACCAAAGTTTGAAACATCAAAAATTGGGAACATAATATGACATAATAAACCAGGTTCTTGCTTCTTTCCTTTGTTCTTGTGTATAGTTTCCATGTTTTCAAACAAGAAGTCATTTCTTTACTATCAACTTAACAAATTAGAGAAGAAGAAGATTCTTAGCTCAAGAAGATTCTTAGAGAAGCAGAAGTCATTTCTTTACTAGTTCTTTCTTCAATCTAGAGCAACCAAGTCTCCAAATAACAGAAACTGGTTACTTTCCTGCAATGCATTGTTGCAAACCATGGCTTACCAAAAAATTCCAGATGCATTGTTAAACTACCAGGATATTCTAAACTCTGAACCATCATAAACTGAAAAATTCTGTGTTCCAACAGAAATATATAAATCAAAATACAAATCAGATTCCTGCCATATGCCTTTTTTTGAAGGGATTTTCGCCATATACCTATTTATGTTTTCTTTCATCCTAGATTAATCTGAAACAATAGTAACATAAGGTTTCAACAGAGATAACTCATTATTTTAAGTCAATAAGTCCATAAAGATATCTCCCGAATAATCATTGTCATGAAAAATATACACATAACAAAGGAAATTAAATAAATTAGCAATCAAATATATCGTAGTTGCCAGGGAAAAGCCAAGAATGTGTTCAAGAATCTGGGATATCAATCAAATTTCTATGTCCACACTTTCACCTCAACTTACAGGCAAATTTTAACTTTCTAACACCTCACCAATTCTCTTATTTGTCCCCTGACCACATGAATGAAGTCCAGGCTCATCTACTGAAATCAACTGGAACTCAAGAAATACAAAGGAAATCAAAAAGAATCAGGGGCAGGGGAATCGATCCAATGACTCGCCTCATAGGCCTCGGAGAGCTGCTTGAACTTGGCCTCGGCCTCAGTCTTGTTGCTAGGGTTCTTGTCCGGGTGCCACTGCATCGCCAGCCTCCGATACGACTTCTTGAGATCCTCATCGGTGGCGTTCCGGTTCACCTTCAGGATGTTGTAGTAATCTACTCCCATGCCGATCCAAACATCAAATCAAACCAAACTCTAACCCTATCTCCAATCCTTTTTCTTGGGGATGGAACTCCAATTCTTTCAATCACGCCAGCAAGCTCTTGAGATCGCCCAGGATCCCTAAACTCACCATCGATCCGAACAACTCGAGTGAAATCCTGGAACGAACGCTAAAATGATAACAGCTTGAGGGATCTCCAAGACTGCGCTTCAAATCTCAACAAATATTGCGAAAAAAAAACGCAGAAAATCGGCAGGAAGGACTCCGATCTTTGGAATTTGCTTCCGAATTCAGAAGAACAAAATCGAAATCTCTTCCGAAACGAAAGGAGAAATAGAATTGCTGAAGCCTTCGTGCGAGAGAAAGGAAGCTAAACAGAGCGGAAGGATTGGAAGGCACTTGGCGGAGAAATGAGAGCGAGTTTTATGGCCCCTTTGTTGTAAAATATTGTTTTTTTTATTTTTACATCGGCGGAACCACGATGGGAGGGCAAGTTTTTACTCCGGGATACCCGCACCTGCTAATCCACCCTAAAAAAAACTAACCGCACATGTTACCAACAACCAGTAATTAGCACTTAGCAGTGTCTTTTCCTTCTTCTTCTTTTTATTATTATTATTATTATTATTATTATTATTATTATTATTATTATTATTATTATTATTATTATTCACATCCATAATAGCGCAAAAATAAATAAAAAAAATATTTATTACTGCTAAATCCCAAACCGATGAGATTGAAATAATTTTTTTTAGAAAAAAAAAGTTTAGGAGATAAGGTGAAAAAATCTTCGATTGGAGATGAGGTGTAGAAGAAGATATCTTCCAGATGTTAGAACTGGACTTGCAAAAAATTCATGTCAGCAAATTCGGATAAAAATTATCCAATACAAATTAGATAGCAATTGAAGAACAGAGAGAAAACTAGTAGAGCATCTTAAGATTCTCGAGATCTTACTTGAATTTTTCTTTTTCTTCTATTTATAGAGTACGAGTAAGAATCATATATGCTAGAGACATTGGTTGTTCCTGGAAAGTGCACATGGATTGTGCTAGCAAGGATCATATTCTATGTTTGGGATGAGGTGCCAGCAAATAGCTATCACTCTAGGGCATGATTGAATCTTGATAATTAGGATTTTCTTTTCTGACCTTTTCATAATTATGAGAAGGATTGTCTACCTAAAACAACTAACTTTTTGAATTGGAACAACTTGTTGAATTGGGATCATGCTCCTCGGATTTCATCAAGTCGACCGTAATCGACCCTTGCTTATCTCGGCTGTAACCGAGGACTAGATCAATTGAGTTCGGGATGAAGATCCACAACACTTATGCCCCACTCTCGAGTCCGAGCTCGATTGAAGAGAGTAGAAACTTAAGGCTGAGGCTACCCTGATAGGTCTGATTAAGGCATTGGTGGCAATCTACCATGTGTCATAAATCTATACACTCGATCTTTTTGATCTATTGATCTAAATCATTGGAGATGTGGATCCATGTAAGATTGGTTGTGGCCATCCTCGAGCCACCACTTGGCACTAATCAATGCTGGCTAGGTGGATCGTTATTTGATCGAAGCCATCCAAGCTCCTATAAATAGGTGCTTCTTCCTCAAGTTTTACCTTTACTACTATATATTTCCACTATTGTGGGAGAGAAAGGTGAGGCCTTTGGATGATTTCTGGTAAGTCTCTAGTAGTGATTGCCTTTGGTGGTCGTGGTTGTCCTCGGCTAAATCTAACCTCCGAGCTTAAAACCCCGAAGTCTAGTTCTTGGGCTATTTGGTTATTCCCATCGCGCCATAGGTTAATTCTCCTTTTCTCTTCTTTTTTAGATTCTATCGAAGTAAGTGCCTCAAGCTCATCGGTAGATAGTTGGTCTTTTGATCGAGACCCATCTAGTGGGGATCCTAGGTCCCATAGTAAGTTCTCCTTGGAGGGCTCCAAGGTCGAGGAGGTGTCGAATTTTGGCCCCTCCCGAGTAGCCTCTATCCTCACTTGAAAGGATATGGAGATCATCTACCTCTAATATCAAATTCCTTTCAAATTAAAGTTGGAGCTTGCCAATCCCAATGATCGGATAGCTAGACCTCCCCTAGGTCAAGTCAAACTCTATGAAGAGTCCTTTAAAGCCAGCCTAAGGTTATCTTTCCATTCTTTTATTATAGATCTTCTTAGGGTCTTCTAGATATCCTCCTTTGTGTTACGCCGAACTCATGGTGCCTTATAGTAGTCTTCCTTTCTCACTACTTCCTCCTTAATGTTGAGCCGACTATCTGCCTCTTTTGGACACGTTTTTCATTCAAAATACACCTCAAAAAGATAGGGTGGTGGTATGCCTCTCCTCGGATGGCATGGCACCTTGTCCGAGGTACTCCGTTCTCTATTCATAACTAGAAGGAGTGTTTCTTCTTGTTTTTTTTTGACTAAGCAATCCTAAGGTTTTGATACTTCATGGGGTTGACCTTGGCAGTCTTCGAATAAGGCTCCGATGCTTCCAGAGAAGGAAGCCTTGAAGTTTATTTTTAGCCATACTGCTCCTCCTCTGCACATGCTCCCTTCCAAGGAGATGCTATATAAGGTCGACTTAAGCCCAGTCGACCCTTAGAATAAGTGTAGATATTTGTAGTTTTATTTCACCTTGATTCTTCTTAATTGGTGTTTTTTTATTTTTTAGACATAAAGCCAGAGGAACTTGAAAAGCTACACTATTTTGCTAAGAGAAAGAAGCCCTCAAGTGGTGCTCTCATCCCCATGCAAGGCATAACCAAGGTAGTCCTCGATCAGCCAGTTGCCAATTCTCCACATGTGCTGCCCCATGGTTTGGTTCTGAGGAGCAAGGCATCTTCCTCAGGAGCACTGGTCATTCTCCCTTGTTGCCCAACTATGCAACGCAAGAGGGGGGGTTGAATTAGATTTTTTTTTTTAAATTTAAACTTAAAAATAGAATTGCAATATGTGTTTTAAAGTTTTAAGTGAAGTGAGGTGAGTTAGATAAGTAAGATGGAAAAGCCTAATTTAATAGAAAAAAAAAGCATAATAGAGTAAGTGAAGAGAAAGAAGAGAGAACAACACAAGCAAAATAATTTATAGTGGTTCGGTGCCAACCTTGTACCTACATTCACTCCCCAAGTTTCTACTTAAAAATTTCAATCCACTAACATATTCAAATAAATACAACGTTGGATCCTCCGATCCTAGCTATCCCAAGCTAGAGAAAAACTTATTTTTTAGATACAAACCAATCCAAAAATAATCAGATTAAAGGTTCGGATCAACCTTTCCATGCTTTGAAAATCTCCAAAAGCTTGAGCCCTAAAATAGTAAAATAGAGTGAAGAAAAATATACACGTTCAGCACACTTAGCTTCTTAATGAGCACAATAAGGCTTTAAAAAATCTTTACACAAACTGGAGGAAGCTTTTAAGAATCCTCTCAAAGAGATTGAAGACTTGAATACATATTGGAGAAGTGGTTGTGCTTGAAATCAATATTTTCTTGCCTAGGGCTTAGTTTTCTTTGAGCTGAATATTCACTTAATTTTTTTCTTAATTTTTTTTTTTTTGAATGCTTTTAAATCCTCATTCAATGCTGGAAGATAAATAGTAGCCATTGGTAGCCATTGAAAATTATTTAAAAAATATTAAATATGCCAAATAAAAAAAAATAACCATTATAGAAATTTCGTCATAGGGGGTGCCCCTTAGGTCGCCTCTTTCGTCACAGGCGAGAAAAACAGTATTCTATGATTTAGTACAGTTCCTTTAGGGGGAGCCCCATGGATCACCCTTTTTACAATAGGCGAGAAAGTCTGTGTTCAGCATCTTATACACAGAACCTATAGAAAGCGTCTCATAGGTTGCCTCTTTTTTCATGGAACATCTCATAGGTCGCTCTTTTTTGCATGCCAGTTCAGAAACAGCGTGTCGGTTTTGCGTGCCAGTTATCAAAGAAAATGGGTCGACCTAGGGGTCACCCTTTTTTATCCAAAATGCCATATCTTCACTTTTAAGCTTTCAAATAATTTGGGACCACCTCTAAATGAATCGACATCATCTTGAAAGTTCTTGAAGCTTTCAAAAAATTTTAATTTTTACTCCAACTCAAGTAAATTTTAAATTGACCATCTTTAACCAAGTTTTTGCAATACAAAAATTCTTGAAAATCCTGAAATGACTTTTAAAAATATCTTCAAAAATAGAAATCATTAGTACCTCTCTCAATTATTTTGTGTTTATCAAAATTATTCCTAAAGACAACAATCTCTCCATTTTTGATGATGACAAAATAATTAAGTATAAGCAAAAATAAAGTAAATTTGATATTTAATCGAGAGATGTCATTTTAAGTTAAGAAGCTCAAAAATAGATATATGCAAGTGATAAGTTCAAATACACTTAATTTAGATTGTTATTTTGTACATATTGCATTTTTCATGAAAATTTAGCAATTTTTGACATATAGGATGCAGAAAAGAAAACATGCCCTCAACAGAATCATAATAAAGATTTTAAAAACCATAAGAATGGGTTGCTTTAACAATTTGCTTATTATTTTCATATTAAGTATTGGATTTCAGCAATTTAACTATGACACTGTAACAATAAACTTAAAACTTTAATAATTTGCTTATATTATTTACATGCACAATATGTTAATATTTTTCAATGAATGATACCTTCTTCCTCTTTTTGATATCATCAAACATAAAAAAAGAGACTCCCCCTCAATAAATTTTTTGTATTTTGCTGTTGAATTAACATTCCATAATAAGTATGGACAGCATTTGTAAATCAAAAATTATAAGTCCTAGACATACAAGATTACAAGATACATGATTCATTGCATTCATAAGCATTATATATATCCAAAAGATAACAATAGTTATATTAATCATATCATCCAAACCATAGTCAAGGTATAATATTCATTCAAATATAAGTTATGGGCTTTCAATGTACACAAAATATGGATAACAAAAATACAACGTCCATGACAACCAACCAAAAAGTACAAAGGCCAAGCAAGATACTAAATACATAAGTCTGACTATACTAGATCTAATAAATATCACGACTGAAGGTATTAGAATCAGAAAGAGAGTCTAAGATATGATGAGGGTATCAAGATCAAATCTAAGGACACATCCTCGACCACGTCTTTCTTGACCATGGGTAGAAGTACCAGCACGAGAAGAGGTGGCACGAGCATGAGGGTGAGAGGATCCTATGGCAAAAGAAGATGAAGTCTAGGATAGAAGAATGAGTCTAATAAAATTGAGCTATCCCACTGCCCTCGATAAAAACTACATGAGTGTACCAATAGCTGTAGAGATATCCTCAATAGAGCCTCTCACCTCATCTCTCAAGGATGGAATCCCTGCCTCCAGTGCATGGCGAAGATTGTCACCCTCTACCGATAAAATAGAAATTGAAGGAATAAACTCGCCCGACCAAGGGATCTCCAATCCCATCATCTGTTGCTGTAAATTCAAGACCCTGCTAGTCAATCTTAATACTGATCCCTCGAGCTCCTCAAGGCGAGTAGACTATGTAGTAAGCATCTGAAAGAGTATAGTGACATAAGGAACCATTAACTGATCAGGTGGTGGGTCAGTCTGGGATCTCTTTTTCTGAGCAGATTTGGTGGTGAACCTACTGGCCAACTATTGAGACAGACAATCGACAACCTACTATGATACACGGTCGACAATCTGCTGAGATATAAGATCGACGATCTATCAAGATATAAGATTGGCAATTAGCTATGATAGAAGGTCAACAATCATCCTAAGCTGATCATCTCCAAATCTGATGGTTGTATCTCTGCTCACAGATAGTGGTATAGGTGCATTGCTCCTCACAAATGCTGAGAGACCAGTCTCATGATCAGACACAAAATGAATAATAGGAGATGCTCTACGATCACGAGGAGGTGAAGACTGTCTCTCCTCCTCTGCTCGATCTTCCTCCTCCTCAACCACTCTACCACCTTTGGTCCATCGATCACCAACTCGGATGTAACCCATACGATGCAAAAAATTTGTATTGTAGGTGTCAGTATGGGCTAAGTAGGCGGCTGCCTCTCCTTTAAAATCTATACCAAAGCTCCTAAAAATTCTAATAAGTGCCATGCCATAAGGTAAAGGAGCTTTCAATCTAGTTACTGCCTCTTGCATGGCATCAATCATCAAGGCTGGTAAGTTTAAAATTTTTTTACATATAATATGATGCATAATACATAGATCCCTACCAGATACAAAGTCAAACCTACTAGCTCTAGGGAAAAAATGGTGTAGATAATGTGATGGAGTATCTTCATTTTCACACTGAGGTCTCTACTAGTATCCAATTTTTCAATCCTACTAACTTCATCCTTTTGTAAAACAGATCTTAGCCCATCTTCTTTGTTCAACGGTCTGTCAAAGGTAGATCCTTCACAGGGAAGATGGATGTTACCCAAGGATGGCTACCTAAGAGAGAGGATGAATTGGGTTTCTAAAAAATTTAGCCAATTTAAACTCTAATGCTAAATCAAATATGTGCTTCTAATTGAAAGAACTTGAGTGTTTGTGGTAAGCAAGCTAAGTGTAGCAACGAAATTAAAAAACAACTAGATTATGCAAATTAATAAAGCAAGAAAAGTAAAGGTACAATCAAATATACAAGAATTTTATAGTGGTTCGATGCAACCCCGCACCTACGTCCTCTTTCCAAGCTCTTCTTGAAAATTTTACTATAATTCTAGATTACAGTACGTTTATTTTAATCCGAGATCATAAACAAATTCAGTTAATTTTATCGGGCTCACCAACCATAATCCTACATCGATAGTTTTTCAGATTCACTATCAACCTAGTTGGTTTTAACCTAGGAGCACCAACCATAATTTTTACACGATTCAATTACTGGCTTGGACTTGCCTACATCTTAAGTTTCTTTCCTCCAAAGAAACATGTAAAAAAATAAAAATATAAGTATAAGAATTCAGCATAAAATAGAAAATAAAAGTTAGAACTCTTGAAGCTTGAAGAAGTTGCTATTGGATTGCTCAAATGATACATTAACTTTTCTTGAAAAATGCTTGAGAGGATGAGAATGAAGTTGGAGATGATTTTTCTTTAAAAGCTCTCAATTCTGTACACTAATTCCTCTCTTTTTTTTCTTTCTAATTGATATTTAATAATCCTCACTCAATCTAACGATTTTTTCTTTTAAATCACTTAATCATTTTTTTTAAATATTTCTCTAGCCTTTTATACTCTTTGTGATGGCTTAAGGATCAGTTCTAATAATTGAAAGTCTTGAAATAGCCATTGGAGTGAAGAAATGATCGTTTGAAAAAATCGCAGAAAACTAATCGTTACGATCACTGGGTCGGCTCAGTCCTAACTAGGTCAACTCAGTTTATAGCTGGATCGGCTTAGTCTCTTGAGTCTTGAAAAATTAGCTTTTTGCACTTTCTATCTTTTGCTTTCACTGAGACTAGGTCGGCTTAGTCTCAGACTGGGTCAGCCCAGTTTACGTGCCATGTATGCCAAAAATCATTTTTGATCCTTTCTTTTCCAAATTTCTTTATAGACTAGACTTATCCTTTTTATCTTGATTTAATTTTTATTTTGACCTCTTGAAAGATGTATCCATTCTAGATCTTTTCTAAAATCTTGAGTGATGAATCTCCATTTGGATGAGTGAAAATATTTGAAGTTTGTGAGCTCTTAAAATTTATAACTGCACATCCTCACAAACATCATTAGTAATTTAATAATTTATACTCAAATACTTTTGTTATCATCAAAATCAAACTAGGATCAACAATCTCTTCCTTTTTGATGATGATAAAACTTTGAGTATATGTATAAAAATATAGTTTAATGTGTTTCAATAAATTGGCTAGTATAGGTCATGAAGTAATAATATACATAAATATAAATGCATACATACTTCATGAAAGCTCCAATTAATATTTTACATAATTTATATACTTATATTAAAATAATATTTTAATTTAAATTAATAAATATTAAGATTCTAAGCATAAAATTTATTGAGTTTCTTAAATATTAATTTTTTAAGCATATACTCAATATACCTCTCCCCCATTTTGATAATATCAAAAAGCTTATGAAAAAGAATAGAAAAAAATCATCAAAATCAACATCAAGATATTAAATTGAGAGATGTATTAAATTTATAAAGTTAAATTTAAAAAATCATCTCTCCTTTTGAATGAATATTTCTTTCTTTTCAAAAATTAGCTTAAATTTAAATATTATAGACTCTCCTCCTTTTTAAATAAATATGATCTTTTAATCAGATTTTTAAATATATACTTTTAAACTTTAAGAAAAATAGAGTTTTTCAAAAGATTTGATTATGAAACTAAGCATAATCTATACTTTAATATTCAATCTTTCTTTTTCTTAAGAAATTTTAGTCAATTAAGCTCGAAAAAGATATATATCAAAGATGTATCGAGCAAAGTAAAAAAAAAAAAAGATAGTATTAAAGCAAATGATAGTCATATTTTCAAATTCATTACTTTAAGTAGAAATTACTTCAATACAAATAATTCATAAGAATTTTGCAATGCATATAAAAAATTTAGTATCAAATTTGAATTTTCAAATAAATTTCAAGATTAAGTTTAGAAATTTATTTCTTAGAGTAAGAATATATTTTCAAATTTAATTTAACTTCACTAATTGTCTAAAAATAAGATAGAGCAATCAAATCATGTAAATTAAATTGAATAATAACATGAAAGCTTCATTTATGAAGATCATAAAGTAATAAATTAAGAATTTAAGATTAAAATTTATTTATCTTAATACAAATTAGTCAAAATTTTTAATTAAATCAAGTTTGAAAATATGTCCCCCTATTTTTCATACTTATAGCAAGATTAATTTACTTTTCAATTTTCTTTCCTTCTTTATTTCAAATCAAGCAAATTTAACATGAATTTATCCACTAAATTTAGATTTTTTTTTAAAATTTGAAAGATATTTCTAATTTTAAAGCCCTTTTGAAATAATTGATCATTTCTTCTTTAATAATTTCTCTCTCTTACTTTAGCAAATAATATCATTTTAAAATTAAATAAAATTTAAAAATATAAGCATCAATTGAGTGAAATAAGCATTAATCAAAGAAAATATTCACTTAATTAAGTTCAAAAAAATATATGAGATTTTTTAAATTTATCTCAAGAGATATCATATCAAGAGTATATCAAAATACAATATATTCGAGACATTATATCCAATTCTTTTATCAAAAAATAATACAATAAAATGCAAGGCAAGAATGATGCCAATGATCCCAAGAGTGAAAATTTTCTTAGGAAGAAATTTTTTGATATCAATTAAACTAAAATTTAGACCGAATCATGATTTTCTTAATAGTTCAATATCATTTAAAGATTAATTTGCAAATTCAGCTTGATACCAATGATTTTAGTTTTGAATTGATAAAGATGAATTAATTCAAATAAAATAGTTTTAAGAATTTTGAAAGATAAATCAATTTGAATTAATATCAGTAAATCAATCAAGATAAATCATAAAGAAATTTTTAGTAGTTCTTCAAAATGATCAATTCTTCCTTTTCTTAAAAAATATCAAGCAATCAGGTACAAAAAAGGTATGTATTTTTGAATTTATTTTAAATGATATCATATTAAATATATAGCTATGCAAAATCAGATTTGAAACAAAGATATTTTTTTCTTTTTGCTAAAAGATAAATCGATCAAATACATGACAGATAGTGAGTTATTTGATACTAATTATTTAAAATTGAAGTCCTCTTTATCTTTAATGATAAATGATAACTTTCTTGAAACAACTTATTAGATATCAACTTCAAAAGATTCAAAAAGATCATTTTCTAAATTTAATTTTTAAAATCAATAAATTAAAATAAAATAAGAATATTCATCAATAATTTTTTTTAAGATCAAAGAGTCAATTAAATCGATGATCAAGAGAGATATTCAAGAAAATTTAGAGGATCATAAAAAAATAATCAATTGGAGGGATTCTAATAATCAATTTAAATAAGATCAAATAAGAGAAAACTGGATGAAGGCTTTATGTATTCAGTTCAACTAGAAAATTTTTAAAACTTTAAAGATCAAACTAGGATGCATTGTATATCAATCAAGCACTTGACTTTTTATAATTTAATATCTTATCTTCAAGTACTTAGATCATACACATTTTTAAGAGAATTTTGATAGTTAGGTATCTTATGGGAGAAAGTCAAAATTTGATTCAATTATAAATTTAGCAATTAAGACATTCAAACCCAATTAAGCAAATTTTTTTAAAAAAAAAAATTAAATTCATCAATTATAAAATTGAGTTGGGGAGGCTTAAAATATCAAGCTAAATTTCAAGTTTAATCATTTCAATTATTGATATATAGAGGAAAGCATATTAATTTAAAAAATAAAATATTCAAATTATTACAAGTATCAAAATTAATTATACTTATCGAAATATAAGAGGAGTTATCGTATGCATACATGTTAACAAATCATTAAAGTCAATACATCAAACTTTCAATTTATAGAGTATGATTATTTTAAGTAATGATAAATCATCAAAATCAATCAAACAATGATGGCATGATGTGAGAAAAATTTAGATTTTACCCAATAGCATCATCCATCTATTTTTTATTCCAAGACATCCATCAAAAAAATTTTTCTCCTTTAATTTTATTGGATCCTTGGTGTACCTACAAACTCATTTACTAAATTTTGGTACCTAAGCCATCTTGGATCCATTAAGTTTAGGGCTTATGGTTCCTTTTGGAACTCATATTTGCTTAATCAAAGTATGACCAATTCTTTTAGTATTACATTTAAAAATTTTATGACATACTTTGTTACATTTAAAACATGTAATTGAATGATTTTTAGATGAAGCTTTGCTCAACATATTCTTCACAAATTTTTATTTTCTTAATAGATTATACCCAATTCTAGCTTTATTGAAAATAATCTTTTGATTATTCAAAATTGATTGAAGCTTTTGAGATCAAAGTATAAACTTTTTAAGCATGGATTTTAAATTTTAAATTTCTTTTCTTAGTTTCATATTTTCTTCCAAAAAAGATTTTTTTGATTTCAAAATCTTTTCTTTTTCTTTAATCAAGAATTTTTAGATTTTGCAAGATTTTTCTTTTTCTTAGTTAAAATTTTAATTTATTTCAAGAAATCTTTCTTTTCTTTGGCCATATTTTTTATGTCTTTCATAAGATTTTCTTTTTCACATAAGATTTTATTTTTCTCTTTAACCAAAGTAAGATTGGATTTTTTAAGCTCTTTATTTTTTAGCCTTAGTTTTTTATATTCATCCATTAAATTATTAAAGGCTTCAAATAATTCATCAAGAATAAAATTGGAAGAGTTATTAATGTTTACCTTATCATCATTAGACATGAGGCAAGGATTTGTGATATATTCTTCCTCTTTATCCATCAAGCATAATTGATCTACTTTTTGCTCTTCTCTTTCATCTTCTTTTCTTTGCTTTGCTCCTCTTTAATTGAAGCTTTCTTCTTTCTTTATTTCTTCTTCTTATTTTTCTTTCCATCCTCATGAGCCATGAGGCATATGTTGGGGTGAGCTTTCTTTTCTTCTTGGGAGCTTGATGTTTTTTCTTGATTTGCTCCCTCAAAAAATAGTTTTCAATTTCTTCCATATCTATTTTGCTGAAATACATGAAGAAATTATATTAAACTCATTAATATTTAAGAAGCAATAAAGTATATTCATGGCCTTAGCATTAAGTTGGGCCATTTTTTTATCATGCTTTTTCAATGCATTGGTTGTGTGTGAGCCATCTATTATAATTTTTGATAACTTATAACCATGTGCTTGTATAAAGATTTTCATTCTAGCTTTTCAATAGATATAATTAGAACTATTAAAAAGTGAAGGTCTATCTATAGAATAACCTTCATTAAATAAAAACTCCATTTGGGTTAACAAAATCTTTAACTCTAGATGATTAGGTCAATAATCAATAACAGAGCACTTGCTCTGATACCACTTATTGCCCAAGGATGGATACCCAAGAAGGCGGTGAATTGAGTTTCTAAAAAATTTGACCAATTTAAACTCTAATGCTAAATCAAATATATGCTTCTAATTGAGAGAACTTGAGTGTTTGTGGTGAGCAAGCTAAGTGTAGTAGCAAAATCAAAAAGCAACTAGATTATGCAAATTAGTAAAGCAAGAAAAGCAAAGGCACAATCAAACATACAAGAATTTTATAGTAGTTTGATGTAATCCCACACCTACGTCCACTCTCCAAGCTCTTCTTAGAAATTCTACTATAATCCTAGATTATAGTGCATTTATTTTAATCCGAGATTACAAACAAACTCAGTTGATTTTGCTGGGCTCACCAACCATAATCCTACACCAATAGTTTTTTGAATTCACTATAAATCCAGTTGGTTTTAACCTAGGAGCACCAACCACAATCTTTACACCATCCAATTATTGGTTTGGACTTGCCTACACCCCATGTTTCTTTCCTCCAAAGAAACTTGCAAAGAAATGAAAATACAAGAATAAGAATTCAACATAAAATAGAAAATAAAAGTTAGAACTCTTGAAGCTTGAAGAAGTTGCTATTAGATTGCTCAAATGATGCTTTAACATTTCTTGAAAAATACTTGAGAGGATGAGGATGAAGTTGGAGATTATTTCTCTTTAAAAGTTTTCAATTCTATGCACTAATTTCTCTCTTTTCTCTCTTTCCAATTGTTATTCAATAATCCTCACTCAATCTAATAATTTTTTCTTTTAAATAATTTAATTATTTTTAAAAATATTTTTTTAGCCTTTTATACTCTTTGTGATGGCTTAAGGATCAGTTCTAATCATTGGAAGCCTTGAAATAGTCGTTGGAGTGGAGAAATGATCGTTTGAAAAAGCTGTAGAAAACTAGCCGTTATGATCACTAGGTCGGCTCAGTCCTAACCAAGTCAGCTCAATTTATAGCTGGGTTAGCTCAGTCCCTTGGTTCTTGAAAAACTGACTTTCTACACTTTTTATCTTTTGCTTCTACTGAGATTGGTCGGCTTAGTCTCAGATTGGGTCAGTCTAGTTTGTGTGCCATGTGTGCCAAAGACTGTTTGTGACCCTTTCTTCTCCAAATTTCTTTATAGACTAGACTTATCTCTTTTATCTTAATTTAATCTTCATTTCAACCTCTTGAAAGATGTATCCATTCTAGATTTCTTCTAAAATCTTGAGTGATGAATCTTCATTTGGATGAGTGGAAATATTTGAAGTTTGTGAGCTCTTAAAATTTACAACTACACATGCTTACAAACATCACTAGTAATTAAATAATTTATACTCAAATACTTTTATTATCATCAAAATCAAACTAGGATCAACAATGGATGAGAAAGCCTAACTGCTGAGTATCAAACTCTACTATGACATCCTTAACTAATAATCTTACTCTTCTACCAGAAAATATGAAATTTTGATAAAACTCCCAAACCAAATCAATGAAAATTGTTTCTTTCAAAGTGCATAACGAACCCCAACCCAAAGATTTTATCTTTTCATCAAAAGAAAATCCATCTTTCTCTAAAAAATGAAAATCAATGTTTCTTTCCAAAGCAATCTTTCTACCGAAATGGGGTTTCTTGCTGGAAGTTATCAGAGAAGGAGAGGGTGCCAGAATAGGTGTTGGGTCAGGAGCCGAAGCGGCCTTCTTCTTCTTCCTCCATTCTTCCTCTAGCTCGCAGGTGGACTTTCGATGCTGAGGAAGCTTCATCCGAGGAGCCATTTGTCAAGCAGCAGTGGGAACAGTAGCAGGATAGTGGTGGAATAAGGGAAGAAAATCAAGGATGTGAAAGGTTTGTCGGAGAGAGTGGATTTTCCAAGAGAAACTTAGGTTTGGTTGAAGATTAAGGCTTGCAATAGGTTGAGAGATAGAAGAGAAATAGTGAAAATAGGAAAGGAAGGAGATAGAGAACCGTTAGGAGTTTGCTTTGGAGGAGGTTTGGTGCAATTTGGAAGGTGGTTATGGAGGGATTTTGGCAAGAATAGGTTCGACGGGAGAGAGAAGACGAATGCTTGAGTGAAGAAAGAGAAGGGGGTGACCTATAAGAAATGGAGAGATGAACAGATCTCCTTTTTCTTAAAGTCCGAAGAAGAGATTTAGGAGAAGGACAAAAATACCCTTTGGGGCATCCCTTAGGACGTCCCTTTTTGCATGGGGCGACCTAGGGGGCGCTCCATCCAGATAAAAAATTTAGTTTAGCCTCTTTTTGGATAAAATAAGGATCAAGAGTGAGAATCAAGAAATTTTTGATAAGGAGAGCGAGTGGATTCTGTTTTAAAAGATTCATTGATAGGGTGATTTTGAGAATGACCACTTGAGATCTTTAAGATAGTGGATCCAAGATACCTAACTTTCTTCTAATTTTATAAAATTTATTTTTATTCAAGGGTTTTGTAAAAATGTCCATCAATTATTTTTCAGAGCAAACAAAGTCAATCAATACATCATTATTTTGCACATAGTCTCTTATGAAATAATGTCTAATTTTTATGTATTTTGATCTAAAATGTTAGATTGGATTTTTAGTTAAGTTGATAGCACTAGTGTTATCACATCTTATGGAAATGATATTAAGTTTTACTTCCAAATCTTCGAGTTATTGCTTAATCCATAAGATTTGAGAACAATAACTTCTAGCTATAATGTATTCGGCCTCAACTGTAGATAATGCTATCAAATTTTATTTCTTGCTAAACCAAGAGATTAAATTTATACCAAAAAATTGGCACGTTCTACTAGTGCTTTTTCTGTCTAATTTATATCATGCAAAGTTTGCATTTGAATATCCTATCAAATTTATGGATGATTATTTGAAAAACCATAAGCCTAAAGTTTGAGTTTCATTTAAATATTTCAAGATTCTTTTAACAGCATTTAAGTGAGATTCTTTAGGATTGGATTAAAATCTTGCGCACATACAGACATTGAATATGATATCAGGCTTACTAGTAGTAAGATATAATAAGGATCCTATAATGCCTCTATAAAGCTTTAAATCAACACTCTTATCATTTTCATCCTTATCAAGTTTATATGAAGGACTTATAGGTATGCCAATGTATTTAGAGGTCTCCATTCTAAATTTTTTTAATAGTTTCTTTGTATACTTGCTTTGGCCTATGAAGATTCCATCTTTGAACCACTTAATTTGGAGTCTGAGGAAGAAAGTGAGTTCTCCTATCATGCTCATCTCGAACTCCCCTACATTAGCTTGGCAAAATCTTGGCATAAAGTTTCATTAATAGATCCAAAGATGATATCATCAACATATATTTGTATCATAAGAATGTCATCAACCTTTTTTTTATAAAAGGAGTTGTATCTATATTTTCTCTGGTAAAATTATTTTCTAGCAAGAATTTACTTAATCTTTCGTACCAAGCTCTAGGAGCTTGTTTTAAATCATATAAAGCTTTATGTAATTTGAAAATATGGTTTTGGAAAGTATAATTTTCAAAACTAGGGGACTGCTCTACATATACTTCTTCCATAATGAATCCATTTAGAAAAGCATTTTTTACATCCATTTGAAATAATTTAAAATTTATAAAATATGCATAAGCAAGTAAGAGTCTTATAGCTTCTAGTATAGCAATGGGTGTAAAAGTCTCATCAAAATCAATTCCTTCTTGTTGGTTATACTCTTTAGCTACTAATCTTACTTTATTTCTTATAATATTTTCATTTTCATCTAATTTATTTCTAAACACCCATTTTGTTCTAATTATAGGATGATCTTTTGGTCTTTCAACTAGGGTCCATACATTATTCCTTTTAAATTGATTAAGTTCTTCTTGCATTGCATTTATCTAATTATGATATTTTTTGGCTTCATTAATAGTTTTTGATTTAAAATGAGAGATAAAAACAAAGTAATTATTCACATCTCTTAGTGAGGATCGAGTTCTTATCCCATGTGTAGGATCACTAATGATGAGTTCTTTAGGATGATTATGAACATACCTCCATTCTTTTGAAAGGTCATTTGAACCTTTGGATTGTTTTTGTTGATCTTATTGTTCTTCATCTTCATCCTCCTTTTTATCTTTAAGTATCTTATCATTTTGGACTGATGACTCCTTTATAGTGAGCTCATTCATACCTTCAATAATTTGACTTGTATCATCAATACCCTCTCTCTTTCTTGTTGGAAGATCATTAGTCTCATAAAAAATAATATGTATTGATTCTTCTACAACTAAGATTCTTTTATTGAAAACTCTAAAGGCTTTACTAGAGATAAAATAACCAAAAAAAATTGCTTCATCTGATTTTGCATCAAACTTATCCAACTTATCTTTACCATTATTTAAAACAAAATATTGACAACCAAAGACATGGAAGTAAGCAATGTTGGATTTTCTTCCTTTCCAAAGTTCATAAGGTGTTTTCTTTAAAAAGGTCTAATTAGAGCATGATTTAAAATGTAACATATAGTATTTATTGCCTCCATCCAAAATACTTTGGAAGGTGGCTTTCACATAGCATGGTACGAGCCATTTCTTCAAGTGTTCTATTCTTTCTCTCTACTACCCCATTTTGTTGGGGTGTCCTAGGTGCAGAAAAATTATGATCAATATCCTTTTCATCACAAAACTTTTCAAAATCATGATTTTCAAACTCGATGCCATGATCACTATAAATTTTAAGAATTTTAAAAAAAATTTTTTAAAATTTTTTGATAAAACTTGGTAAAAGCTGAAAATGATTCATCCTTAGATGCTAAAAATAAAATCCATGTAAATTAAGAGAAATCATCAATAATCACAAATTCATATCGTTTTTCACCTAAGCTTGTAGTTTAGTGGGTCCAAATAAATCCATATGCAATAATTCCAATGGCCTAGAAGTTGAGACAATGTTTTTACTTTTGAATGAAACTCTAGTTTATTTTTCTAATTGACATGCATCACATATTTTATTTTTTTTAAAATTTAGTTTGGATAACCCAACAACTAAATCCTTTTTAATGAGTTTAGAAAGAGAGTGCACACTTATGTGTGCAAGTCTATGGTGCCATAGCCAACTAGTTTCACTAATCTTTGCATTCATTGCTACTAGGCATTACATGTTTTGCAAAGATAAATCATTCAAGTCTATCATGTAAATATTTTTATGCCTATATCCAATGAATCTCATATTTTCAATAGTGGAACTAGTTACAATGCACAAAATAGATTCAAAAGTAACTTTAAAACCCTTATCATATTATTGACTAATACTTAAATGATTATGCTTAAGACCATCTACTAGCAAAATATTTTTAATAAAAGTGGATGGAGTGATACCAATTTTACCTACTCCAATGATCTTTCCTTTGCCATTATCTCCAAAGGTGACCATCCCTCCATCTTTTGCTTCAAAAGTAATGAATTGAAATTCATCATCGATCATATATCTTAAATATCCACTATCAAGATACCAACTTTTTTTTGATCCTTGGGATGCAAGAGATGCCTACAAGAAAATCAGGTTTTAACTTTAGGTATCTAAGTTTTCTTGGATCCTTTTTGGTTAGTCATAATGGTTCCTTTAGAAAACCATATCATTTTTACATGAGAGCTACCAAATTTATTAGAATAGCATACAAAGGATTTATGGCCTACTTTACCATAGCTGAATCATGAAACAGTATTTTGAGAAGAGTTTACAAATATGTTCTTCAGAAATTTCTATTTCTTTAGTGGGTTATAATCAAGACTAGCTTTGTCATAAATAATTCTTTGGCTTTCTAGAATTATATTTAATTTACTTGAACTTAAGGTAAATTTATCTACTATAGGTTTTAGCTTATTTACTTTAGTTTTTAGGTTTTGATATTCTTGAATTAGAGCTTTGCTGTTAACTAAAATTCTTCTTTTTCTTTGAGTAAACATTGGTTTTGCTTTTTCAGCTCTTTGTTCTTTAATCCTAACTTCTTTAGATCATCTAATAAATCATTAAAAGCCTCTTGCAATTCATCAATTGTAAAGTCATTTGAGGGTTTAGATGTTACCTTATTTTCATGTGCCATGAGATAAAGGTTGACTTCTTCATGGGTGTCATCATCGAAGCTTGAATCATCACTGTCATTCCAAGTTGCCATCATAGCCTTCTTTTTGAATTTCTTTGGGTCCTTCTTAAGTTGAGGTCATTCGGACCTAAAGTATCTTGGCTTCTTGCATTCATAACATATAAGGAGCTACTCTTTTTCTTTCTCTTTGCTAGGCTCTCTCTTGGTTAGTGGCCTTCTTTTCAATCCTTGTCTTCTCTTCTTCATGAACCTCTTAAATTTTTGGATGATGAGAGCAAGCTTCTCATCTTCATCTTCATTATTTGATTGATCCGAGTCTTTTTTTTCTTGAGCAACAGACTTGAGAGCAATACTCTTCTTCTTTTTGGTTTCTTCTTCTTCACTGTGTTGCTTCACGATGAGTTCATGCATCATAAGTGATCCGAGAAGCTTCTCTAATGGTAGGATGTTAAGATCCTTGGCCTCTGGAATTGCTGTGACTTTAGCTTTCCACGTTCTTGGTAGAGACCTAAGTACCTTTCTCACAAGATTACTGTTAGTATAGAACTTACCAAGACTTTTAAGTTCATTAATGATATCAGTGAAATGAGTAAACATTTGGGTAATAGATTCATCAGGTTCCATTTTAAAGAGTTCATATATATGGACAAGCATATTAATTTTAGACTATTTTACCTTATTTGTACCTTCATGAGTTATCTCTAATCTATCCCATATCTCTTTAGCAGAATTACTTGTAAAAATTCTATTGAATTCATTTGTATCTAGAGCATAATATAAAATATTTATGGCTTTTGCATTAAGTTGTGCCATCTTTTTGTCAACCTCATCCCACTCATTTTTAGGTTTGAAAATATCCTATTCATCAATTTATTTTATGGATGAGTGAGGTCAATTCACTATGACACTTCACATGTCATAGTCAAGAGCTTGGATAAAAATCTTCAACCAAGCTTTTTAATAGGTATAATTTAATTCATTGAAAAGTGGAGGTCAGTTCATGGATTGCCCCTCAGCAAGTGAAGTGCCTACTTGAGTTGCCATAGATCTTTCGCTCTTGATAGTGAAATCAAGAAAGGGCTAGAGTATCAGGCTTTGATACCACTTATTGTCCAGCTATGCAACCCAAGAGGAGGGGTGAATTAAATTTTTTTTTCTAAATTTAAACTAAAAAATATAATTGCAATATGTGCTTTGAAGTTTTAAGTGAAGTGAGGTGAGTTAGATAAGTAAGATGCAAGAGCCTAATTTAATGAAAAGAAATTAAGCACAATAGAGCAAGTGAAGAGAAAGAAGAGAGAACAACACAAGCAAAATAATTTATAGTAGTTTGGTGCCAACCTTTTACCTACATCCACTCTCCAAGCTCCTACTTGAGAATTCTAATCTACTAATGTATTCAAACGAATACAACGTCGGATCCTCCGACCCTAGCTATCCCAAGGTAGAAAAAAATTATTTTTTGGATATAAGCCAATCCAAAAAAAATCCAATTCAAGGTTCGGATCAACTTTTCCAAGCTTTGTAAATTTCTAAAAGCTTGAGCTCCAAAACAGTAAACAGAGTAAAGAAAAAATATACACGTTCAGCACACTTAGCTCCTTAATGAGCATAATAAAGATTTAAAAAATCTTTATATAAATTGGAGGAAGCTTTTAAGAATCTTTTCAAAGAGATTGAAGACTTGAATGCATGTTGGAGAAGTGGTTGAGCTTGAAATCAATGCTTTTCTTGCCTAGGGCTGAGTTTTCTTTGAGTTGAATATTCACTTGATTTTTTTCTTAATTTTGTTTCTTTTTGAATGCTTTTAAACCCTTATTTAATGTTGAAAGATAAATAGTAGCCATTGGAGATTATTTAAAAATATTAAATATTAAAAAATATGTTTCAAAGCTAATCGTCAGTCTGTTGACGATTGATCTACTTTATATTTGTAATAGATTCATTAATAAATAAAATATATTTTTGATATTTTTCATCACAAGTATTCATCTTCTAATGAACTCCATTGTTGTGATGAAGTTCTTAAGACTATTTAGCTTCGATAAAGAGTGGATTTATCGATTAGTCCTTAAATTTGCTCACGATCAAATGATAGACTGTTAATATGGATGACAGCATCTATCGAGCATAGGTCACTGTATGCCATATAGGATGATTGTCCTGTTAACCAAGAAGTATGGAGATACTGATATGGCATATAGGTGAGATGTATAGGTATATCATCGTTGAACGTGACCAACTCTAGAGCATTCTGCTATCGAGAATATCTCTAATGGGATATAGGTATAAGTATTCCTTTGATCTGAGATCATCTCAGTGACCTGCAAGCAACTCATTATGCTTTGGTACTAGATTAACTAAATTTCTAATTCAGTAAGAGAAGGCTTTTAGGCATAGTCAAGTACTTGCAAAGTCAGAGTATGATCGAGATGGGATTGACCACTCTAAGAGTTGGAGAAGAATGTATCATTATATTTCAATATAGCAAAACCTTAGCCAGGGTAATCCATCAGATGGATTTGATATTTTA
Organism: Cocos nucifera; assembly: GCA_006176705.1. Classification (NCBI taxonomy): domain Eukaryota; kingdom Viridiplantae; phylum Streptophyta; class Magnoliopsida; order Arecales; family Arecaceae; genus Cocos; species Cocos nucifera. The sequence continues at coordinate 104,733 of QRFJ01000585.1, forward strand.
AAATATAATATGAACAACCAGATCAGAGTTGACAGTTGAACTCTAAGGTATCCTATGAGCATTTTGGTCAAGGGGATAAATTATATGAAAATTATATCTGCATGGGTTCTAAGGATGTTGTTCTACATATTCGACCTATCCGACCGTCGGGTACCATTATTAGATGGTCACTTTGATTGGTATAAAAATCTATTCTTATGCTATTGGCTTAGGTTCAGACCTATAAGGTCACACACATTAGAGCTCATGATCTGATCGGATGGTTGATCAATGATTAAGAATCATTCTAGGGTTAAACAATCAATATGATTGGTGTTTAACTTAGTGCAAGTGTTGCAGGAGGATCGATTAGCAATTAGATTGCTAATTAACTTAATTTGATTAAGCCAGAGGATTGAGATTAAGTTTAATTAAATATAATTTAATTATATTTGATTTGGGCTTGATTGGATCAAGTCCAATTGACTTATTAGATAAGCTAAGTGCAAGAAAGAACTAGTTCTAGTCTAACTAGGATTCAGATTAACCCAATTTTCTAATTTGATTAAAAAATTAAATTAAAATTAAATCTAATTTAATTAAGCCTTTAATGGGTTAGGATCTTATTTAGTTGAGTTAGTTTACTCTTAATTTTATTTGGTTAAAAGATCTTATTTGATCAAGTCAAAATAGGAGTCCTAGTGTGACTAGGACTCTCTAACCTTGCTCCACCTTAGCCCACGCCCCCCACGCTCACTTTTTTTTTTTTGTATGTGAGATCGCCTCTCCCTGATGTTCATGCACGCCCCTCTCTCCCTTCTTTTCAAATAAGGTAATTTGTTGGAAGACCAAGTCAAAAGGAGAGTTAGTTTTGCTTTAGGATTCTATGAGATAGAATCCTTGTTGACCAAAACACCTTCCCTTGAGTGCCACCCCCTCTTTTATTAATTCTTCTCATATTTCACATGAGAAACCTCTTTTTTTGTGCACCCTCCCTTGCTGGTCCATGCCAATAATTATGGAGGAGGTGCCCAAGAGTTGGGCGCCTCTTGTCTTGTCTTGTTTGACCTTTTCTTGTCTAGTTTTTAACCTAGACAAGGACTCTTCTTTTTTCTCTATTTATTGGATGAATTTTTGGCTAAAATTTTTATGAAATATAGAACTTTGGTAGAGCTTTAGGGTGTGCAAAAATTAAAGGAAGTGGGTCCTTGGGCATGGAGTTTCCATAGGCACAAAACTAGGTATCTAGGTAAGAGAAAAGAGAAGAAGAAGAGGGTCTTCTTCTAGGGTTGTTTTATTCTTCATCTCTCCCCCTTTTGAGTTTTTTCTGAGAGAGTCTTAGATCAAAAAACTCTCCTCTTCCTTCTCATATTTTGGAGAGTCCATGTTTTGAAGAAGGAAGAGTCGGATCGACCATCGAAGAAGGATCAGCACGGTACTAGCATGCTGTGCTCATTTCCTGCATTGGACTTTAGATCAAAGTTCATAGGCTCGTATGGACGATGCCTAGAGGTTGGATGCATGTGCGGATCATGACTTCATCCTCAAGTCTGGATCAGCAAGTTAGAACATCTAACTTGCATAGGTAATAAATTTGATTTATTGATTTCATATCTACATTAGATATAGTGTAGATCTAGGTTGATGTGATCAACCTTTTCTTCTCCTTTATGTTTTTAATTTTTGATTTAATATCATGTCTTGATTATATAATAGACTTGAGATCTAGATATTTATATATTTATTTAAATAAATATTTAATTTATTTAAGTCTTTCACTATCTAATCCTGAAAAAGTTTCAAGATCTATCCGTGAAATCCTAGATCTGGTTCCTTCAATTGGTATCAGAGCCTAGATTCTTATTACATAATTTTTATACATATTTAGATTATTTCTTAGATTAGATCTAATTTTAATCTAATTATTAAATCTAAAATTAAAAATCTAGATCTTGCAAACTGCCTTAAGGTTGTCCTACTATAAGATTTGCCCCTTATAGTGAAAAGATTATCCTAATTTGTAATGATCTGACTTTAATCATAAATTTATTATATTTGATTTAATAAATTTAAAATAATTTTAGATCTAAAAATAAAGTATTTTAGATTGCATGGACTGCCATAAGGTTATCCTACGGCAAGGTCTATCCCTTATAGTGGAAAGGTTGTCCTAGTACATGCTGATCTAAAATATTGATCATAAAATTTTAGATTAAATCTAAAAAAATTTATGATCTAGTTAAAAATATTTTAATCTAATTTTAATCATCATAAATATGTTAGATTTTATCTAAAAAGATTTATGATTGATTATTATTGAAACTATTTTAATTACATGAATCTGTTTAGATTAGATCTAAAGTAGTTTCATGTTTATTTTACTTGCATATTGATTATGAATCAAACATGCAACTTAGTTGATAGAATTATGTTGTAAAAATATTTTATAAATATGAAAATTATTTTTGAAAAGTCAAACCCCAACTCTCAGCCCAAAACTTAATTAAGAATTAAGAAGTTGTTTGATTAGGTTCTAAGATTGTAAATTGAAGATCCTATGACACGAATCATAACATATTGGGTTAATGGGTTAGTAGAAATTAGATCCATTAACTGGATTGACCTAAGGTTAGATAAAAGAATGGACTTAATTAGAGAATTGACTAAATCTAATCAATTATTATCTTAGATTAGGTCAAGAATTCTCTAGATCAATTACAATAGTTGTAGTTGGTCAAGTCCATATCTTTAACAAGAACCAAATGGACTTGATTCTTAGCTAAGAGGTCTAGCTCGAACTGTTAGGTTGATCTAATCAAGACTAATTAAATCAGTTGGTGTCTAAGGTAAGTTTGGCACATATGATCGATGGTTTTTAATTGGTAGCCCACTTATCTGATCATTTTCGAAGGTATCTAAGGCAAACTTTGATAAACCCTTCTACCGATCTCACTTACCTAATCTTCTTGGTGAAATTGAGTTTTGATTAGATCACTTGACAATTTAATTTGACCCATGTCAGCTAGATAAATCAGTGCGACTGATTTAGGTGCTCCTAGACTAGCCTGTTAGTGATCTTCCTTAAGCTGACTTGGTGAAGCCAGTGGAAGGATCATGACAAGCTGGTTAATCCGACCTACTTACTTCTATAAATAAATCCTCTAAAATTATTAGGTTCCTAAAATAAAATAGTAATATGATAACTGGATCATAGCCTTCCATTAAAGTGAATGATAATGGGTCCATCAATTAGATAATATTAGAGGCCTAAAGGCATGGTGCTTATCGATTTGATGGAATTATCATTCATTATATGATCTCTTGGATCATCTTTCTAAAGATG
>QRFJ01000585.1:108850-249595 GCA_006176705.1 Cocos nucifera
TTGTAAAAATTATTTATAAATATGAAAATTATTTTTGAAAAGTCAAACCCCAACTCTCAGCCCAAAACTTAATTAAGAATTAAGAAGTTGTTTGATTAGGTTCTAAGATTGTAAATTGAAGATCCTATGACACGAATCATAACATATTGGGTTAATGGGTTAGTAGAAATTAGATCCATTAACTGGATTGACCTAAGGTTAGATGAAAGAATGGACTTAATTAGAGAATTGACTAAATCTAATCAATTATTATCTTAGATTAGGTCAAGAATTCTCTAGATCAATTACAATAGTTGTAGTTGGTCAAGTCCATAATCTTAACAAGAACCAAATGGACTTGATTCTTAGCTAAGAGGTCTGCTCGAATGGGTTGATCTAATCAAGACTAATTAAATCAGTTGGTGTCTAAGGTAAGTTTGGCACATATGATCGATGGTTTTTAATTGGTAGCCCACTTATCTGATCATTTTCGAAGGTATCTAAGGCAAACTTTGATAAACCCTTCTACCGATCTCACTTACCTAATCTTCTTGCGTGAAATTGAGTTTGATTAGATCACTTGACAATTTAATTTGACCCATGTCAGCTAGATAAATCAGTGCGACTGATTTAGGTGCTCCTAGACTAGCCTGTTAGTGATCTTCCTTAAGCTGACTTGGTGAAGCCAGTGGAAGGATCATGACAAGCTGGTTAATCCGACCTACTTACTTCTATAAATAAATCCTCTAAAATTATTAGGTTCCTAAAATAAAATAGTAATATGATAACTGGATCATAGCCTTCCATTAAAGTGAATGATAATGGGTCCATCAATTAGATAATCATTAGAGGCCTAAAGGCATGGTGCTTATCGATTGATGGAATTATCATTCATTATATGATCTCTTGGATACATCTTTCTAAATGATGGTCAGATGGGCCAACCAAAGTTGGGCCTGATCATTCATTGGTTAGATGGGCTAAGTATGGTCATGTTAATGGTTGGACCTAATTGGATCCTTTTCTGAAAAGGCCAAAGCCAACTAATCAGGGGCTGGGGCAAAATCTAATTACTAGAAGTTGTTTGGAGAAACAATTGGTTATGAACCTATCCTTAGATGTACATGGATTGGCCAATCAAAGTTGGGCTTGTGTATAGCCTATGTGGATTCTAGTACCCACTAAGAAATTATGATAATTCCTTGGATTGGAGGTAGAGGCTATCAATTCAAATAAATAGTGAGAGAATCTTTTGATTAAAGTCCAAATCTTTAGGTTTAATGAATCAATTACTAATTAGGTTATGTTTTGCTTTTGTGCAGATATGGCTACTTCCTTATCGCTCCGATCATCGTTGGACAATGATAAGTTGGTGGGATCTAACTTCGATAGCTGGTACTAAAAGTTGAAGATAGTCCTAGAGTATGAATGAATCCTATATGTGTTGACGGATCCTGCACTTGAGGAGCCAGCTGTCAATGCATGTGGAACAATCAGAGACACTTATCAGAAGTGGCTCAGTGATCGGACCATGGTGCGCTGCATCATGCTGGCTGCTATGAGTGATGAGTTCAGTCGTAGATTTGAGATAGCTCAACCAAAGAACATACTTCAAGTGTTAGAGGATTTCTTTGGCACACCCGATGACGTGGAGAGGCACAAAACTAGTTGTGCCATCTTCAACACCAGAATGTAGGAAGGTGCCTCTATCACTGATCATGTATTGTACATGATCGAGCTGATAGAGTGATTGAGCAAGCTTGGCTTTTCTTTACATAAATAGCTTAGGAAAGATGCAATACTGAACTCATTGCCCAAGTCATTTCTCCCATTTCTTACTCATTTTAGAATGACACAGCCTAAAGTAGACTACCATGGATTACTAGGGTTACTTCAGAACTTTAAGAAGGATCACCAACTCCACAAAGAGTCAGTGAACTTAGTGGGAGGTTCATCTTTTGGCTCCCAACCCTTTAGGAAAGAAAAGCAGAACAAGAAGAAGAAAGCTAAGAAGGTGCAAGTTTAGATTGGGACATCTGTGCAGGGCTAGATCAGAAAGATTAAGCCCGATAAGAGTTAAGCTGAATGCTTCTTTTGCAAAAAGCGGGGCACTGAAAAAGAAACTGTTCTCAGTACCTTGCCTCTCTGGATCCAAATAGGCAGAGAAAGAAGCAAGCTATTACTGTGTAAGGTATTTATATGATAACTCCTTGCAATTTCTCTATTTATGATATTACTGACTGAATATTGAATATTGATAGCCCTTACCATATTTGTAATTCATTGCAGGGGTTGCAGGTCAGTAGGAGATTCGAGTAAGATGAAAGGTTCCTGAATGTTGAAGATGGAAGACTAGTTCTAGTTCTAGCTTTAGAAATTTTGAAATTTGTATTTGAGTTCTATACCATTGTTCTTAGTGATTGTCACTTCTGTCCCAGTTTCTTTTTAAATATCATTTATGTAGGCCTTCTGACAAAAAATGATTATGAAATTTTAATAAAGAAATAAGTTTGTAATATCATTATAAATGGTGTTACTATTTTCTATGGACATTTGAATAATGGTGTGTATATGCCATCACAACCTATTAACATAGTCTATTCAACCGGCAAGCACCCTAGATTAGATAGTGTGTCAGATATCTACTTATGGCATTGTAGACTAGGTCACATAAACAAGAACTGGATAGATAGGTTAACTCAAGAGAAAATTCTCGAAGTCAGTGATTATGAATCACTTGCAACCTATGAATCTTGTATTCTTAGTAAAATAACCAAGTCATATTTTACTGGAAAAGATAAAAGAGCCACTGAGCTCTTAGGTCTAGTACATACTAATGTATGTGGACCAATGAGTATAAGTGTCAAAGGTAGATATGTCTACTTCATTACTTTCATAGATGATCTATCCAGATATGAATATGTCTATCTAATAAAACATAAGTCGGATTCTTTAGAAATATTCAAACGATTTCAAAGTGAAATAGAAAAATAAACTGGAAAGAGTATTAAAACTCTTCGATCTGACCGAGGAAGGAAATACTTTTCTGGTGAGTTTCTCATATATCTAGAAGAGAATGGAATTCTCTCCTAATGGACTCCTCTAGGAACACCACAACATAATGGTGTGTCTGAAAGAAGGAATCGGACTCTGTTGGACATGGTTTGATCCATGATGGATTTTGCCAGCTTGCCGATATCCTTTTGAAGATATGCACTTGAATCGACTTATTATCTTTTAAAATAGGATTCCAAGTATGTCTGTAGTTAAAACTCCATATGAGATATGGATAGGGCGTAAGCCAGCACTTTCATATCTTAGGGTTTAAGGGTGCTAGACTTATGTCAAATGGTTAGTTATAGATAAACTTGGATCTAGGTCTGACAAGTGCACATTTATAGGATACCCAAAAGAGACAAAAGGATACTATTTCTATCATGCTGATGAACAAAAGGTGTTTGTAAGGCAATCTTTTTGGAAAAAAAATTTTTTAGTGAAGAAACTATTGCCTCTAAGGTTGAACTTAATGATGTTCAACAGGTAGAAAAATTGACACCTATAGCTGAACCAGAACCAGATTTAATTAGATTAAATTCGAAGCCCAGTGTACCTACACCATTAAGATGTTCCGATAGAATACTGCATCAGTTGGATAGATACTATGATTTTTTGGTTTGGAATGGTGATCCCATCAAACTCAATGAAAATGATGAGGATCCGATCACCTATATGGATGCTATGCAGTGACCTAATTTCAAAAAATGGCTTGAGGCTATGAAATCTAAAATAGAGTCCATGAAGGTCAATGATGTGTGGACATTGGTTGACCCATTCGAAGGGGTTAAATCCATTGGGTGTAAATAGATCTTCAAAAGGAAGAGGGGCATAGATGGAAAGGTGGAGACCTATAAAGCCCATTTGGTTGCCAAGGGGTATCGTCAACGTTATGATATTGACTATGATGAGACGTTCTCTTCTGTGGCAATGCTCAAGTCTATTCAGATTATGCTTGCGATTACTGTCCATCTAGACTATGAGATCTGGTAGATGGATGTGAAGATAGCTTTCCTAAATAGAGAGTTAACCGAAAAGGTGTATATGATATAACTTGAGGGATTCACATCCACAGACGAGTCCAAGGTGTGTAGGCTTTAGAGATCCATTTATGGACTGAAGCAGGCATCTCGGAGTTGGAACATACATTTTGATAAAGTGATCAAAATGTATGGCTTCATTAAGAACGGAGAAGAACCCTGCATTTATAAATAGGCAAATGGTCCAGTAGTGGTATTTCTTGTTTTGTACATGGATGACATTCTCATAATCGAGAATGACATCCCCACACTATAGGAAATAAAAGTCTGGTTGTCATCACAATTCTCCATAAAGGACTTGGGTGAAGCATTTAACATTCTAGGGATGAAGATCTATAGGGATAGATCTAAAAGGATGCTTAGATTATCCTAGTCCATGTACATAGATACTGTGCTGAAGAGGTTTAGCATGGAGAATTTCAAAAAATGCTATTTTTTGATAGGCCATAAAATTTCTCTATCTAAGAAGGATTGTCCAACAACTCTTGAAGAGAGAATGTATGAGTAGAGTCCCATATGCTTCGATAGTGGAATTTATCATGTATGCCATGATATGTATGAGACCAAACGTAGCATACTCACTAGGAGTAGTGAGTAGATACCAATCTGACCTCGGAGAAAACCATTGAAAAGTGGTTAAAGCCATACTTAAGTATTTAAGAAATACTAAGGACCAATGGTTGGTTTATGGCGAGTCAGATCTGAAACTTATAGAATTTACAAACTTCAGTTTTCAATCTGACCATGATGATAGCAAAAGCTGAAGGAAAAAATCCTGTTTTCCCAGATCAGGTTCATTCAGATCTGATTACATCAAGAGAGATATTTCAAAATTTTTTTTCTAAGATCTTAATCAGATCTGAGACTCTTCAGATATGATCTTATTGATCTGATAAAAAAGAATAAAATAAAAATTAAATCTAATTTAATTATACCTTTGTTATGGGTAATCCTTTACCCTACGATGATCCCGATGTTTGCCTGAGGTTCTGGATGTAGCCACGCAAGCACCTGACCTCTATTGGTATCCACTTGGGTAGGATCTGATGATCTTCTCCTTCTCAATCAATCCTCCAAAAATTAGATCTGGATCTGATCTTGAAGGTCTTCAAATATCTTTTGAAGGTCAACCATTGTCTCTTGCAGCAGTGCTGCCATCTTCCTTTCCTGTCGCCTTTCTCTTGCCTGGATCGCACGAACTTGTGTCCAAAGCCTCTTGGGCATGGAGAGGAGAGAGAGGACTAGAGGGTGGCATGGAGAAGGAGGGAGAGGGGTTGTGTGGCATGGGCTAAGGTAGAAGCTCTCTGATCTAGGCGTAGATAGGGTTTATATGGATCCTGCTGCGTCATGCAATGCCACATCATCCCGACCAATCATGACCCTTTATGCAATCAGATCTAAATCTGATTGGTGGGATGACATCATCTGATCTAATCAGATTAGAATCTCTCAAAACTCTCTTTAGATGGTGCCAAGATTGGGTCAAACAAGACTCTTTGGTGCCATCTAGTTTGATTTCCTGAAGCAACTGCAGTCCCATCTGTATGGAACTCCAGACGTTATCCACATGGGATGCACGCCTCCCTAGGTGTGCACCCCCTCTTTTTCTACTTTTTAGTAGGAGGACAAAGCCCTAGGTTCTCTCCTATGGATGCATGATATATGGGCAGATGTCTAAGTATCAAAGGTCAACATTTGACCAAAGTCCAAAGACAAGATTTAGTAGGTGACGAAAAATGGTAGGTATTGTCTCAAATTTATCTCATAAATTAAGACAACCCTTTTCTGACTTGGATAAGCTCCAGTCAGACCATGTAAAGATTTTTGAGTGAGCCTAAATATATTTGGTTTAGTCGAGACAAGCTTTAATGATTGTTAAAGGAGAACATTAGGCTTAATCGTGTGCTAGCACGATTTTCTTGAACCTAATTGAATCTTATTCAAATCAATTGAACTGGATTAGTCCAATTGATGATATCCAGATCCAAACCATTATTTGTGTGATCTAGTTAGGTTCAGTTTCATATGATAATGGGATATGTCACGATCTCTATCATCGATATCATCGAAACACCTTCCAATGGATCAGAACTTTTCTGATTTAGACAACTAGTATGATCGATCATCCAAATCATTCTAATTGCTCCCAAAATCCACCAGTGACACCTAGCAGCATATGGTGGCAACCCATTAGAATTGAAAGCAAACCTCTTGCATTAGAATTGAAAGCAAACCTCTTGGTGTAGTTACCTATGTGATTAAGTTCCTCTATCTTGAGCCCCAACTGGATTAGTGTTGAGGTGATCTTGTCAAACCCTAATATCTATCATATGAATTAATCATTCGATTCAAGTCTAATGTGAAAATCCTAATAAAAACTCTTTCTATTATTTCACTCTGCCATGGCCATGGGCTTATGGACTTGATTCTCATGATCATCATAGGGCTACTCCTCATCTACCGAGGTAGATAGATCTCCTATTGGTGCAATTCAATTCCTACAATGAACATGCTATAGCCAATATACACCTTAGGATTTCGAATGATTAGGAGGCCGAGTTATGGTGTAATCAAACTATAACATCCTTAAGATGAACTGTCGATGCACCTTAGATCAAAGAATCAGACACACCACTGCAGCTTCGAACCGATCATCGATGAGAAGATAGACTTCCTTATGACTATTTGAGGTGGTCACGCTCAGTGCCCTCATTCTTTAACGAGTACCTGTACTCTCGCTCCGATGTCTCTACACCATAGACTTAAGACTCATCTATCCTAAAGAAGCGATTGTACACCAACCTTCCAGATCAATCACCATCCTCATGATGATCCGACGGTCGGGAGCATTTTATGAGTTAATAATGAAAATTCATGTCTTAAATTTTCAACTTTTGAAAATATTAACTATCATTACTATTAACTCAAGGGATGTATCACAGACACTTTCAAATATACATTATGATAGAAAATAATTTATTTTATTATTTATAGTTAAAATTATAATTTTATCCTTAGAAGTGTATTTTAAATGTCAGCCAATTTGGCTTCTAGGGTACACATATCTAATAAACTCCCACTTGATCTAAAGTCAATTGGTTACAAATCTATGTCTCATCTTCTCAAGGTGGACTTTGATCTTCTGCTGGTCCAACGACTTTGTGAGTGGGTCTACCGCATTATCTATGGAGTCGGCTCTCATGAACTCGACGTAATCTTTTTTGAGGTAATCGTAGATGAAATGGTATCATCGCTCGATGTGCTTGGATTTCTGATGAGATCTCGGCTTCTTAGCAAGGGATATGGCGCCATTATTATCATAGTACAAAAAAATGGCATCCAATGGCATCACTTTAATCTCTGCGGCAAATTTTTTATACCAGAATGACTCCTTCGCAGCTTCTGACGTAGTGATACACTCTACTTTCATGGTGGAATCTGCTATCACTATCTGCTTGGAACTCTTCCAACTGACAATACTACCATTACACATAAAAAGACTCTGAGATGTCGACTTTCAATCATTTATATTAGACATAAAATCCGAGTCTGTATACCCCTGGACTTAGAGTTCTCCATTACCAAAAACCAACAACATATCCTTAGTTCTTCTCAAGTACTTAAGGATACATTTCATCGAAGTGCAGTGTTCTTCATCTAGATTTGACTGATATTTGCTCGTGACACTCACAACATGGGCTATATCAGGTCGTGTACATAACATGGCATACATGAGGCTCCCTATTACTGAAGCATAAGGGATCTTGCTCATGCGTTAAATCTCCTTTGGTGTGTTGGGACATATTTTCTTGGAGAGATAAATGCAATGTCTGAAGGGTACCAATCTTTCTTTGAGTTTTTCATGCTAAACCTCTTTAGCACTTCCTCTATATGCATCTTCTGTGAAAGACCTAGCATCTTATTCGGTCTATCTCTATAGACCTTAATTCCTAGAATGAAGAATGCTTCTCCTAGGTCTTTCATGGAGAATTCTTTAGATAATCAACTTTTAACTATGGTCAACATGGGAATATCATTCCCAATAAGAAGGATATCATCCACGTACAGTAGGAGGAAGACAATAGCATTCCCATTGATCTTTTTGAAAACACATGGTTCCTCCTCATTTTTGATGAAACCAAATAATTTGATCACATCATTAAAATGAGTATTCCAGCTCTGAGATGCTAGCTTAAGTCCATATATGAACCTTTGCAGCTTGCATACTTTATGATCAGCATCACTAGATGTGAAATCTAGTGGCTATTCCATATAGATTTTTTCTTAAGGTATCCATTTAAGAATGCCATTTTCACATCCATTTGTCATATTTCATAATCGAAATAGGTTGCAATAATAAGCAATATGCAGATGGATTTTAGCATAGCTACTGATGAAAAGATATCTTGATAGTCAATGCCTTCACACTGACTATACCCTTTTGCCACTAATTTAGCTTTGAATGTCCCCACATTTCCATCTACACCAATCTTTCTCTTGTAGATCCATTTACACCCAATAGGTACTATATCTTCTGATAAATCTACCAAGATCCAGACTTGGTTTGAGTGCATCGAGTCAATTTCTGACTTCATTGTCTCTAACCATTTCTCAGAGTCGATATCTAATATCGCCTCATCATAGGTTTTGGGATCATCGCCATAAACCCCATTACCTACGAGGAATATTTTCTCTACTTTTTTTGAAATAGTACCGAGGTACCTTTCAGGAGGATGAAAAACCCTTTTCGATCTATGAGATGGAGGAGGTAGTGATTGTATTGGTTTAATCTGATTTGGTTTCATAGGGTCCTTAGCTCGTTGCTCTTGTGAGACTTTCTCCTCGAGCTTGATTTGCTTTCCAATGCCGTCATCTTGAATAAACTATTTTTTAAGAAAGATAGCATGCCAACTCACAATCATATTATGGTCTTCTAGAATATAGAAATAATATCTTAATGACTCTTTAGGATATCCTATAAATCGAGCTTTAAAGGACCTATAGTCTAATTTGTCTGCTTGTTGTTTTTTGACATGAGCTGGATAACCCCAAATTCTGAGATGACTCAGACTTGGTTTCTTACCATGTCATATCTCATATGGTATGGTAGGAATGGTTTTAGAGGAAACCCTATTTAGTAAATATAGAGCAGTTAACAGACTATATTCCTAGAAAAAATTAGGAAGGTCTGTGAAGCTCATCATGGATCGGACCATATCTAATAAGATCTGATTTCTCCATTCTGAAATCTTGTTGAGTTGAGGTATTCTAGATGGAGTCCATTGAGAGACTATGCCATTTTGCTTGAGATTATCCAAGAATTTTTGACTAAGATATTCACCTTCTCGATCTGATCGAAGAACCTTAATGGGTTTTCTAGTTTGCTTTTCGACTTCATGTTTGAATTTTTTGATCTTTTCAAAGGCTTCAAACTTGTTTCTCATAAGATACACGTACCCATATCGAGATAAATCATCGGTGAAGGTTATGAAGTAGATAAAGTTGCCTCTAGCTGGTAGATCAAATGGGCTGTACACATCAGTATGTACTAGGGTAAGTAGATCTGCGGCCCTTTTTCCATGTCCTACAAAAGGGAGTTTAGTCATTTTGCTATGAAGACATGATACACAAATTAGATATAACTCGAAAGTCAACGAACTCAATAGCCTAATTTTTTTCAATTTGTTAACCCTATCTTCTGCTATATGACGTAGCCTTAGGTGCCATAGATACCTATCGTTTGGACTATCCCTGGGTCATTTTACGACATTCATATTTTGCTCGATATTAAAGATAGATACATCAATATGTAACTGGTAGAGACCGTTAATGAGGAAATAACTTATAATTTTATTTCTTTCATAAAGAATATTATAATGGTCCTTAAGAAAACTAATTACATAGCCTTCTTGTGCTAAACATGAAACAAAAATCAAATTCCTGCTTGCAGCAGGCACATAACAACAATCCCTAAGTACTAAATCTAAGCTAGACGGTAGTCAAAGAGGGTAGATTTTCATGGCCATAGTAGCAACTCTTGCTCCATTTTTGATAAGTAGGATCATCTCACCATCCCTCAGCCTTCTGCTATCATCAAGATCCTGCTTGAAAGTGCACAAATGAGCACTAGAACCAGAGTCAAGCATCCAACTGGATGCAGAAGAAATCATAAGATTAGATTCAATAACGAGCATACCTCCAGAAGGACCTGTCTCCTTCTTATTCTTCAAGATGGTCAGGTATATAGGGTAGTTTCATTTCTATTGGCCATTAGTATTATAATGGAAATACTTTTCTTCGTCAGCGGCCTTCTTCTTCAGCTTTACCTTCTTTTTCTTTCCACCTTCTATCTTTTCACAGACTTGTTCTTCTTTCCAAAAGACTTTCTCTTAGAAGAAGTCCATTCCATAGCAAGTACTGAGCCTTTAGAATTTTTCATAGAAAGCTCAGTAATAATCAACATATTCATAAGCTCGGTCAGAGTATTCTGAAGTTTATGCATATGGTAGTTCATGATGAACTGCCCATACGTATCAGTCAAGGATTGCAGAATTATATCATTTTGCAGATTCTGACCTAACTTCACTCTGAGCTTCTTAAGCTCTTCTTAGTTCTTGATCATCATCAGACAATGATCTTGGATTGATTGTCCATCATGCATTTTAGCCTTAAATAGTCATTTAGTGACTTGATATTTGGCTGTGCAACTCTGTTCACCAAACAACTCTTGTAGGTGAGCCAATATTTGGTGGATAGTTTTGATATCTTCATGTTGGCACTGAAGCTCATCAGACATCGAGCCCAACATGTAGTATTTGATCTTGTTATCTTCATCCATCCATTTATCAAGAGATGCTCTCTATTTAGTGGACGGACGGACTGGTAAGATAGGGAGATCCTGATCCAATACATGAGCTAACTTCTCAAAATCCAAAATGATTTTGAAGTTCTGGAGCCAATTCTTGTAATTGAATCCAGTCAATCTATGGGTGTCCAAGATACGGGCTAGTGGATTGGACGTAGATATTTTTCTATTTTCTATAGAGAGTCAAAGTTTCTAGTTAGATTTTGTAATTAAGACTTGACCAATTTATTTAGAAATTTAATTTTTAAATAAATTAGCTTTCACTATTTTTTTGGATCCCTACACTCTCTCTGTAGAGATGCGAAAATCTTCATGATTACTGATTTTTAGTGGGTGGTGCAGTCCCACCAACTGACTCATCATCTCACCTAACAGTTATTGATGATGGGTTAGCCAATGAGTGAACAACTCTTGTCCAATGATTTTCTAATCATGGTGCACCCAAGCTTGGTCTCTAATTTATGAATCTCACCATGCCTGAAATATTGATCCACTCCTTAGTTAAGTTAGACCCACCATTTGCACAGATTGGATTCCTAATTGGGTCTCTCATCATATCCAAAATATTAAGCCCAATCCATCCTTCAGCCCGTAGAATTCAATGCCTAATAGACATGGTTGGATCTTTTTGGTGCAACTGAACCACTGTAACTAGCTAAGAACAATCAACCCTAGGAAGGGCCCGCACATCTACAGTGGTGGAAGATCTTAAACTTAATCTTTTCTTAGAGAGATTTGATTTAGATCTCTTTAAACTTGACTTGACATAGCCATAACCATTATGACTAACCTAGTGGCATGGGTTGGCTCGGATTATTAGCCATCTTAGATCAAAACTGAGCCGACAAATATGGTCAGGTAAGTGAGACCAGTGGAAGGGATATGCTATTAACTCAACAAGAATGCATTCGAGTCGAGTAGCTTCCAATTAAAAATCAGTCAGTCATATTTGTCAAACTTACCTTGGATACCAAATTGTTGAGCTAGAACCAATTGGGTTAGTCTACAATCTAGACTCTAACCACTGAGCCTAATTAGGTCTTAACTTGATCAATCACTCATGTGACTCGACTTTGATGTAGACTTAATTCTATTAGGCTGGTCAATTTAAGCACTCTTGATCCCATCTAACCAACTCTTGAATCGATTTGATCAACTACTAGACCTAATTGAGCTATCCAAGCTCGAACCCAATTTTATGAATATATCTTAGATCTAAAAATTTTTAATTTTAGATCTAATATATTTTATAATCTTAATTCTTAATTAAGTTTAGGATTCATAAATAAAATATGTATATAAAATCCTAGAATTTTAGGATCTAGGATTTTGCAGAAAATAAGTTTTTTGATTTTTGATTAAGGACGAACATGCAGCATCCCTACACATCATAAGAACACCCCATCGAATGGAAGGAGAGAGCCTTAAAATTCTACTTCATTCTTATGATCGGATGACCAAGGAGAACGTCTTAATCAGAAACATGATAAATCTACAAAACTAGTTAGATTTACATATATATATATCATATATATAAAAATTGATCTAACTTAAAAATATATTTTGCATACATCTCATGTATCATATCATGCATGTTTTTAGATCTAAATTATCTCATAAATATCTAAAAAATAAGATTTAAATTTGATCATATCAAATTAAAATTTATTCTTGATAATTTTATAGAACTATTCTACAACTAGTCTAAACATGCATCTATGATATCTCATATAAAAAATTAAATAAATTTATTTTTTAGATCTAATTATAATATTTATAATATCAAAAAATAGTAAATAAATAGATCTAAAAATTATAATTAATTAAATTAAAATTATGATCATGCTAGACTACACATAGAATAATTCTATTCCTAGTCTAGTCATGCATCTCATACATCTTAGATCTAGATTATTTAATTTTTAATTTTTTTAATTTTAGATCTAATCACATCTTATGTGATATTTAAAATCATCTAATTATTAGATCAAAAATAAATTAAAATTATATCTAATGAATTTTGGAACCTGACTCTGATACCAGTTGAAGGGAAAAATCCTATTTTCTTGGGTCAGATTCGTTCAGATCTGATTGGATCAAGAGGGATATTTCAAAAATTTTTTTCTAAGATCCTAATTAGATCTGAGACTCTTCAAATCTAATTTTATTAATCTAATAAAAAAATAAAATAAAAATTAAATCTAATTTAATTATATCTTTGTTATGGGTAATCCTATTATCTTATGATGATCCCGATGTTTGCCTGAGGTTCTGGATATAGCCATGCAAGCGCCTGGCCTCTACCAGTATCCACTCAGGAAAGATCTGAAGATCTTCTCCTTCTCAATCAATCATCCAAAAATTAGATCTAGATCTGATCTTGAAGGTCTTCAAATATTCTTTTGAAGATCAACCATTATCTCTTGCAGCAGTGCTGTCTTCTTCCTTTCCTGTTGCCTTTCTCTTGCTTGGAGCACACCTAACTTGTGCCCAAAGCCTCTTGGGTGTAGAGAGGAGAGAGAGAACCAGAGGGTGGCATAGAGAAGGAGGGAGAGGGGCTATGTAGCATGGGCTAAGATAGAAGCTCTCTGATCTAGGCGCAGATAGGATTTATGTAGACCCTGCTACGCCATGCAGTGCCACATCATCCCGATCAATCATGGCCCTTTATGCAATCAGATCTAAATCTGATTGGTGGGATGACATCATCTAATCTAATCAGATTAGAGTTCCTCAAAATTCTCCTTAGATGGCACCAAGATTGGGTCAAACAAGACTCTTTAGCGCCATCTAGTTTGATTTTCTGAAGTAACTGGAGTCCCATCTGTATGGGACTCCAAACGTTATCCTCATAGGGTGCATGCCTCCCTAGGCATGCACCCCCTCCCTTTCTACTTTTTAGTAGGAGGACAAAGCCCTAGGTTCTCTCCTATGGGTGCATGACACATGGGCAGATGTCTAAGTGTCAAAGGTCGATATTTAACCAAAGTTCAAAGACAAGATTTAGCAGATGATGAAAAATGGTAAATATTATCTCAAATTTATCTCATAAATTAAGACAACCCTTTTCTAACTTGGACAAGCTCCAGTCAAGCCATGTAAAGATTTTGGAGTGAGTCCAAATATATTTGGCTCAGTTGAGACAAGCTTTAATGATTGTTAAAGAAGAACATTAGGCTCAATCGTATGCTAGCACGATTTCCTTGAACCTAATTGAATCTTATTCAAATCAATTGAACTAGGTTAGTCCAATTGATGATATCCAAATCTAAACCCTTGTTTGTATGATCCAATTAGGTTCAGTTCTATATGGTAATGGAATATGTTGTGATCTCTATCATCGATATCATCGAAACACCTTCTGATGGATCAAAACTTTTTGATTCGGACAACTAGTATGATCGATCATCCAAATCATTCTAATTGCTTTCAAAATCCACCGATAACATCTAGCAGCATATGGTGGCAACCCATCAGAATTGAAAGCAAATCTCTCGGTGCAGTTATCTATGTGATTAAGTTTCTCTATCTTGAGCTTCAACCGGATTAGGGTTGAAGTGATCTCATCAAATCCTAATATCCGTCATATAAATTAATCATTCAATTCAAGTCCAATATGAAAACCTTAATAAAAACTCTTTCTATTATTTCACTCTACCATGGCCATGAGCTTATGGACTTGATTCTCATGATCATCATAGGGCTACTCCTCATCTATCGAGGTAGATAGATCTTCTATTGGTGCAATCCAATTCCTACAATGAACATGCTATAGCCAATAGAAACCTTAGGGTTTCGAATGGCTAGGAGATTGAGTTATGGTGTAGTCAAACTATAACACCCTCAAGATGAACTATCGATGCACCTCAGAACAAAAAATATGATATACCACTACAACTTCGAGCCAGTCATCGATGAGAAGGTAGACTTCTTCATGACTGTTCTAGGTGGTCACGCTTAGTATCCTCGTTCTCTAATGAGTATCTATACTCTCACTCCGATGTCTCTACACCATAAACTCAAGATTCATCTATCCTAAAGAAGTGATCGTACACCAACCTTTCGGATCAATCACCATCCTCATAATGATCTTATGGTTGGGAGCATTTTATGAGTTAATAATAAAAATTCATGCCTTAAATTTTCAACCATTAAAAATATGAACTATCATTACCATTAACTCAAGGAATGTATCATAGATACTTTCAAATACATACTACGATAGAAAATAATTTATTTTATTATTTATAGTTAAAATTATAATTTTGTCCTTAGAAGTGTATTACAAGTGTCAGCCAATCTGGCTTCTTGGGCACACATATCTAACAGAAGCATATCGAGATATATCTTTTCTCTGAATGGTGGAGCCATCTGTTGCAAGTATTCCATGCAGCATACTATGGTAGACTCTGTTTGTGAAGTAGAGTACGTGGTAGTATCAGATGCTGCAAAGAAAGCTGTGTGGTTGAGAAAGTTTATCACCAAGCTCGGAGTAGCATCCTCCCTTGATGGTCTGGTCCTGTTCTACTGTGACAGCACTGGTGCCATTTATCAGGTGAAAGAATCAAAGACACACCAGCAAACGAAGCACATTCTACGCCGCTTTCATCTGGTCTGGGAGATTATGGATCGAGGTGATGTCGACCTTTAGAAGATCGATAAAAAGAAGAACCTGATCGATCCCTTTACTAAAGCCCTAGCAATAAAGAAGTTCGACAACCATAAGTCGAAGGTGGATATTAGATACTATGCCGAGTGGCTTTAGGATAAGTGAAAGTTGTTGGAAAATGTGTCCCAAAGTTAATCATCAGCCTGTTGATGGTTGAGCTACTTTATATTTATAATTAATTTATAAATAAATAAAATATATTTTTGATATTTTTCATTATAAGTATTCATCTTCTAACGAACTCCATTATTGTGATGAAGTTCTTAGGACTATTTAGCTTCGATAAAAGGAGGATTTATCGATTAGTCCTTAAATTTATTCATGACCAAATGATAGGCCGTTAATAAAGACGACAGCATCTATCAAGCATAGGTCGCTGTATGCCATATAGGTTGGTTGTCCTCTTAACTAAGGAGTGTGGAGTCACTGGTATGTCATATATATGAGATGTATAGTTACATCATCATTGAACGTGACCAACTCCAGAGTATGCTACTATCGAGAATATCTCTGATGGGATATAGGTATAAGTGTTCCTTTGATCTGAGATCATCTCAGTGACCTGCAATTTACTCACTGTGCTTTGATACCAGACTAACTAAATTTTTAATTCAGTAATGGAAGGCAAGTACTTGCGAAGTTAGAGTGTGATCAAGATGGGATTGACAACTCCAAGAGTTGGAGAAGAATGTATCACTATATTTCAATATAGCAAAACCTTGGCTAGGATAATGCATCAGATGGATTTGATATTTTAAAATACAATGTGGACAACCTGATCAAAGTTGATAGTTGAACTCTGAGGTGTCCTACGAGCATTTTGGTCAAGGGGATGAATTATATGGAAACTATATCCGCATGGATTCTAAGGATGTTGTTCTACACATTCGACCTATCCGGCCATCGGATACCATTGCTAGATGGTCACTTTGATTGGTAAAAAAATCTATTTTTATATTACCAACTTAAATTTGGACCTATGAGGTCACACAGATTAGAGCTCATGATCTGATTGGATGGTTGATCAACAATTAAGAATCATTCTAGGATTAAACAATCAATACGACTGGTGTTTAACCTAGTGCAAGTATTGCAGGAGGATTGATTAGCAATTAGATTGCTAATTAGCTTAATTTGATTAAGTCAAAGGATTGAGATTAAGTCTAATTAAATATAATTTAATTAAATTTAGTTTGGTCTTGATTGGATCATGTTCAATTGACTTATTAGATAAGCCAAGTGCAAGGAAGAGCTAGTCTTAGTCTAACTAGGACTCCGAT
The DNA here is from genome assembly GCA_006176705.1 of Cocos nucifera. Lineage (NCBI taxonomy): Eukaryota > Viridiplantae > Streptophyta > Magnoliopsida > Arecales > Arecaceae > Cocos > Cocos nucifera. The sequence continues at coordinate 125,738 of QRFJ01000585.1, forward strand.
CAACCCAATTTTCTAATTTAATTAAAAAATTAAATCAAAATTAAATATAATTTGATCTAATTTAATTAAGCTTTTAATGGATGATGACTTTATTTAATTGAGTTGATTTATTTTTGATTTTATTTGGTTAAAAGACCTTGTTTGACCAAGTCAAAATAGGAGTCCTAGTGTGACTAGGACTCCCTAACCTTGCGCCACCTTAGCCCACACCCCCCACACCCACTTTTTTTTATTTTGTCCATGAGATCTCCTCTCACTGATGTTCACACACGCCCCTCTCTCCATCCTTTTCTCATAAGGCAATTTGTTGGAAGACCAAGTCAAAAGGAGAGTTAGTTTTGCTTTAGGATTCTATGAGATAGAATCCTTGTTGACCATAACACCTTCCCTTGATTATTCTACATGAGAAACCTCTTTTATTATGCACCCTTCCTTACTGATCCATGCCAATAATTGTGGAGGAGGTGCCCAAGAGTTGGGCATCCCTTGTCTTGCCCTGTTTGACCTTTTCTTGTCTAGTTTTCGATCTAGACAAGGACTCTTCTTTTTTCTCTATTTATTGGATGAATTTTTAGCTAAAATTTTCATGGAATATAGAGATTTAGGAGAGGTTTTATATGTGCAAAAATTAGAGGAAGAGGATCCTTGGGCATGGGAGTTTTATAGGCACCAAACTAGGTGTCTAGGTGAGAGAAAAGAGAAGAAGAAGAGGGTCTTCTTTTAGGGCTATTTTATTCTTCATCTCTCCTCCTTCTTTTGAGTTTTTTCTGAGAGTGTCTCAGATCAAAAAACTCTTCTTTTCCTTCTCATATTTTGGAGAGTCCATGTTTTGAAGAAGGAAGCATCGGATGAACCATCGAAGAAGGATCAGCATGGTACTAGCATGCTGTGCTGATTTTCTGCATCAGACTTCAGATCCGAGTTCGTAGGCTCGTGTGGACGACTCCTAGAGGCCGGACACATGTGTGGCTCATGACTTCATCCTCAATCCTAGATCAGTAAGTTAGAACATCTAACTTGTATAGGTAATGGATCTGATCTGTTGATTTCATATCTGCATTAGATGTAGTGTAGATTTAGGTTGATGTGATCAACTTTTCCTTCTCCTTTATATTTTTAATTTTTGATTTAATATCATACCTTGATCATATAATGGATCTAAGATCTAGATATTTATATATTTATTTAAATAAATATTTAATTTATTTAAATTTTTTACTACCTGATCTTGAAAAAGTTTCAAGATCTATCTGTGAAATTCTAGATTTGGCTTCTTCATTAAATGCACCGAACGGAGAAGAAAAATAGCCATTATAGAAATCCCATCGTAGGAGGGACCCCTTAGATCGCTCCTTTCATCATAGGTGAGAAAAATAGTGTTCTATGGTTTTATGTAGTTCCTTCAGGGGGTGCCCCATGGATCTTTCCTTTTGCAACAGGCGAGAAAGTCTACATTTTGCATCTTATACGCAAAACCTACAGGGGGCACCCCATAAGTTGCCCCTTTTTTCATGGGGCACCCCATAGATCACCTCTTTTTGCATGCCAGTTCAGAAATAGCATGCCGATTTTGCGTGCCAATTGCTAAAGAAAAAGGATTGACCTAGGGGTCACCCTTTTTTATCCAAAATGACATATCTTCACTTTTAAGCTTTCAAATAATTTAGGACCACCTTCAAATGAATCGACCTCATCTTGAAAGTTCTTGAGGCTTCTGAAAAACTTTAATTTTTGCTTTAACTCAAGTAAATTTTAGATTGACCATCTTAACCAAGTTTTTGCAATGCAAAAGTTCTTAAAAATTCTGAAATGACTTTTAAAAACATCTCCAAGAATAGAAATTATTAGTACCCCTCTCAATTATTTTATGCTTATCAAAATCATTTCTAGGGGCAACACCCCTCTTTGATCATTTGCTTTAGGGGAATAGCTCTCCCCTTCATCTGTCTCATCTTCCCTCCAAGGTGTGGCAACGCCTTGGGGCTCTTCCTATTAATCTCCCCATCGAGCCGACCCTCTAGCCTTGGCTTGTTGATGTGATCAACTTTTCCTTCTCCTTTATATTTTTAATTTTTAATTTAATATCATGCCTTGATTATATAATGGATCTGAGATCTAGGTATTTATATATTTATTTAAATAAATATTTAATTTATTTAAGTTTTTCATTATCTTCTAGATCTGGTTTCTTCATTAAATGCACCGAACGGAGAAGAAAAATTGCCATTGTAGAAATCCCATTGTATGAGGCACCCCTTAGATCGCTCCTTTCATCACAGGTGAGAAAAATAGTGTTCTATGGATTTGTGTAGTTCCTTCAGCGGGTGCCCCATGGATCTTTCCTTTTGCAATAGGCGAGAAAGTTTGCATTTTGCATCTTGTGCGCAAAACCTATAGGGGGCACCCCATAGGTTGCCCCTTTTTCATGGGGCACCCCATGGATCACCCTTTTTGCATGCCAGTTCAGAAATAGCATGCCGATTTTGCGTGCCAATTGCTAAAAAAAATGGATTGACCTAGGGTCGCCCTTTTTTATCCAAAATGATATATCTTTACTTTTAAGCTTTCAAATAATTTGGGACCACCTTCAAATGAATCAACATCATCTTGGAAGTTCTTGAGGCTTCTGAAAAAATTTAATTTTTGCTTTAACTCAAGTAAATTTCAAATTAACCATCTTTAACCCAGTTTTTGCAATACAAAAATTCTTAAAAATTCTGAAATGACTTTTAAAAACATCTCCAAGAATAGAAATTATTAGTACCCCTCTCAATTATTTTATGCTTATCAAAATCATTTCTGAGGGCAACACCCCTCTCTGATCATTTCCTTTAGGGGAATAGCTCTCCCCTTCATCTGCCTCATCTTCCCTCCAAGGTGTGGCAACGCCTTGGGGCTCTTCCTATTAATCTCCCCATCGAGCCGACCCTCTAGCCTTGGCTTGGTAAATAACCAGGTTGCCGGTCAACTTCTTTGGGCCACCATCCTCCTAATCAATGTTGAGGCAATTACGTGGTAAGCTCCAGATATCGCATCAAGGATTCTAATGACTCCCTTCTTCGAATAAGTTCGAAAAATGTTTCTCTTCTTCTCCTTTTTTTTTTCTTGGCTAACCTGATCTCCTCCACAACTCATTCACCATGTGGACCACTTCATAAGAGTTTTGAAGGTGCATGCAAACCTTGGAGAGGCCAAGGCTCGGGCTATACTGGTCGAGATGAAGGTGGCCCATGCCTCAAAGTTGGAGGCGGTGGCCAACCGGAAGATTGGGTCCTTGAAGACCAAAATAAGGTCGATGGAGGTCAAGGAGGCTAATTGTCGGGTCTAGGCCAAGGCTCGAGTGACTAATGCTCTCTACATGGCGGCCATGCAATGGGAGAAGAAGCTCAAGGCTACGAAGGCCAAGGGGGTCCAAGATTTTCATTCTTCGAAAGACTTTCTGGTGGCCAAGTTGGAGTTTGTAGCTGAATCTTATCTAGAGGGCTTTGCAAATGGTAGGGCCAAGGTCTAGGGCCTCTTCTTGGACCTCATCCTTAGCCAAGTGGATGCCAAAGATGAGGGTGTGGATGCTAAGAAGGAACAGGGTCAAGCGACGCTGAGGGCACACTTATTGAGGTCGTTGAAGCTGGCCCTTGGCCTCTGCTCATGATCATATTGGTGGAACTCGATGCCCCAGCTGAGATGCCTAATGCCCTTGCTGATGCCCAGAACTTGGATCTTCTTCTTTTTCCTTTTCTATTTTTTCATACTTAAGTTCAGTAATGGCTAAGCAAATTTTGACGTTGGATTATTTTAGTATTCTTTGACTTTGGCCGAACTAATTTTGTAATCAATCTAATCAATTTGATATAAATCTCTTTTTTAATGTAAACCTTATTTTTCAGCTTCATCTTTGTTGCTTGTTTTTTGTTGTTGTCCATAAAGTTCTCCAAGTTGTGGAATTTGGACCCTGACAGGTTAGCCGATGTTGTCCTCGGCCTCTATAACTTGTCTGAGGATAAGGAGCACTAGCTGACCTCTGTGACTCCTCATCCTTATTCGAGGATGAGGAGCACCAATTGGTCATTATCTTCGATCTCTATTCGACTCATCCGACAATGAGGAGTGCCCATTTGGCCATTATTTTTGGCCTCCTCTCAGCTCATCCAAGGATGAGGAGTGCTTGTTTGGCCATTGTTCTTGACCTCTATTCAGCTCATTCAAAGATGAGGAGCACCCATTTAGCCATTATTTTCGACCTCTGCTCAGCTCATCTGAAGAAGAGGAGTGCCGATTTGCCATTATCTTTGGCCTCTGCTTAATTCATCTGAGGATGAGAAGTGCTTGTTTGGCTATTGTCTTCAACCTCCATTCGGTTCGTCTAAAGATGAGGAATGCTCGTTAGGCCATTATTTTTGGCCTTCACTTGGTTTGTCCGAGGATAAGGAATGCCTATTTGGCCATTATTTTTGGCCTCCTCTTAATTTATTTGAGGATAAAGAGTGCCTATTTGGCCATTATTTTCAGCCTATACTTGGCTCATTCGAGGACAAAGAGCTTCCATTTGGCCATTGTTCTCAACCTCCGTTCGGCTCGTCTGAGGATAAGAAGCATTGATTTGGCCATTATTTTTGGCCTCTGCTTGGCTCATCCGACGATGAAAAGTGCCAATTGGCCATTATCTTTAGCTTTTGCTCGACTCGTTCGAGAACAAGAAGCGCCCATTTGGCCATTATTTTTTTGCCTTTGCTCAATTCATTCGAGGATGAGAAGTGTCTATTTGGCCATTATTTTAGGCCTTCGCTTGATTCATCCAAGGATAAGGAGTGCTAGTTAGCCATTATCTTTGACCTTCATGCAACTTATCTGAGAATGAGGAGTGCTAGTTTGGCTATTATTTTTGGCCTTCGCTCAATTCATTTGAGAATGAGGAGTGTCTATCTATCCATTGTCTCCAGCCTCTATCCGGCTCATCCTAGAACAAGGAGCACCCATTTGCCCATTGTTTTTAGCCTCCGCTTGGCTCATCTAAGGATGAGGAGTGTCTGTTTGGCCATTATTTTTGCCCTCCACTTGATTCGTCTGAGGACAAGGAGCGCCTATTTAGCCATTGTCTTTGGCCTCCCCCTAACTCGTTTGAGGATGAGGAATGCCTATTTGGCCATTGTTTTCAGCCTCCACTCAATTTATTCGATGATGAGGAGCACCCATTTTGCCATTATTCTCAACCTCTGACAAACTCATCCAAGAATGAGGAGCGCCCATTTGACAGTGTTCTTAAACTTTGCTTGGCTCATCTAAGGATGAGGAGCACCCATTTGATCATTATTTTTGGCCTCTACTTGGCTCGTCTGACGACAACAACCACCGGTTGGCCATTATCTTTGACCTTTGCTCAACTCATCCGAGAACAAGGAGCACCCATTTGGCCATTATCTTCGGGCTCCACTTGGCTCATCTGATAACGAGGAGTGCTCATTTGGCCATTATTTTTGGTCTTTGCTTGGCTCAGTTGAGGATGAGGAGCATTTGTTTGGCCATTATCCTTGACATTCGTTCAACTCGTCTAAGAACAAGGAGCGCCAATTGGCCATCTTGAAGTTGGGAATAGTGGGAAGGCATTTTCAAGCTACAAAAGGAAAATCTTTATTGTCAATTAGTAATAATTAATCATGAATTATAAATTCATAAATTTTCTATATTTCAAGTCTAGGGAATTGGTGTCCCATCTAATTGATGAAGTTGGTAGCCTCTCAAGCACACCACTTCATCGACATGATATGGGCTTTCCTAGTTTGGCAATAGCTTTTCTGTTCTCATGGGTAAGACACTTCTGCTCTTCTAGTAGGTCCAAGTTTTTCCATCATCTGAAGTTGAGCTCATTATCGTATCTCTTCTAGTAGGTCCAAATTTTTCCATAGGTTGTCTGAGTTGCTTTCTTTATTAAATTTCTCTAAGTGAAGGAATGTTGACTTCGAGTGGTATGACAGCTTTCATCCTAAAAGCCAAGTTGAAAGAAGTTTCTTTGGGGGGGATTCCTATGTCATCCAATAGGTCCAAAGCATGTTATAAAGCTCTTCCATCCACAAGCCTTTATCTCGGTCCAGCCTCATCTTCAATCCTTACAACAAGATTAAGTTAGTCACTTCGGCCTCGCAATTTCTTTGAGGGTGTGTGACCAAGGTTATATAATGGAAATTCCAAGTTCTCTATAGAACTCTACGAACTTCGTATTATTGAACTAGAATCTATTATCCATGATGATGGCCTGAGAATGGCCAAACCAATAGATGATGGACTTCCATATGAAGCCATGAACCTTGACTTCACTAATGCATGCTAGTGCTTTTACTTCTACCCACTTTGTAAAGTAGTCAACTGTAATGAATAGGAACTTCTTTTGCATTGTTGTGACTAGAAAAGATATTAGGATATCCATCCCCTATTGGAAAAAGGGCCAAGGTGTGGTAATCGATGCTAATGGAGTTGAAGGTCGACATTGGACATTAGTATTCCTCTAACATTGATCACATTTCCATACTAGATCAGCTATATCCTATTGTAACATCGGCCAAAAGTAGCCTTGTTGTAATACTTTGTGAGCTAGAGCTCTCCTCCCAGGTGGTTGTTATAGATACCTTCATGAACCTTCTAGAGGATGTAATTTGGTTCTAATGGGTGGAGGTATCAGTGTAATGACAGCAAATAAGACCTCTTATATAGCTTCCCTTCATGCATCAGGTACCGAGGGGATTGGTGCTTTAGTTTTTTGGCCTCCTCATGATCGGTGGGTAGCATTCCATCCTCCAAGAATTGCATGATCGGATCCATTCAGCTTAGCTCATGATTAGACTACATTACTGAGGTCTCTTCGATGCTTGAGCTTTCTAGAATTTCAATGTATAAACTCTTTTTAAGGTCTGCAACTCCCATGGTGGTGATCTTTGACAAGAGGTCAATCCTAGCATTCTCAAATCTTAGAATTTGTTGAATGTCTAGGGATGCAAGGTCTGATATGAGATCTTTCATCTTCTACAAGTATTTAATCATATTGGATTCTTGTGCCTCGTACTCACCTCATACTTAGCCAATAATAAGCTATGAATCACCATAAATCCTTAGGTGTCAGACTCCCAACTCTTTGGCGATCTTAAATTTAGTCATTAAGGCCTCGTATTCAACCTTATTGTTTGAAGCTTTTGAAAGAAAAATCCTGATTTTTCGGATCAAGTTCGTTCAGATCTGATCGGATCAAGAGATATATTTCAAAATTTTTTTTTTTTTTGATCCTAATCAGATTTAAGATATTTTAGATCTGATTCTTATTATTTTAATAATTAAAATAAAATTAGATAAATTAAATCAAATTTAATTTACCTTGAAGTGGATAATCCTATTACCCGATGACGATCCTATGAGCAGCGGAAGATTCTGGATCTAGCCATGCAAATGCTTGGCCTTTATCGATATCCACTCGGGCTGGATCTAGAGATCCTCTTCTTCTCTATCACGTCTCCAAAAATTAGATCTGGATCAGATCTGGAGGATCTTTGAAACTCCTTTTGAAGATCAGCAGTTGTCCTTTGCAGCAGCGTAGCCTTCTAGCTTTTAGTCGCCTTTCTCTTATCTGGATTGCACCAACCAAGCTCCAAAACTCTTTTGGACATGGAGAGGAGAGGGAGAAGGTGGGTTAGGCATGGAGGAAGAGGGGAGAGGCAGCCTTGGGGCATGGGGTTTTGATTTCTCAAACTTAATTTGAGTTGGGCGCAGGGTCTTATTTATAGACTATCTGTGATCCAACTCCTCTTCTTCTCAACCAATTACAATCCTTTGTAAAATCAGATCTAAATTTGATTGATGGAAATAGAGTCCCCTGGATTCCTCCTTAGATGGCACCTAAGATCAGTCAAACTTAGTTCTTAGGAGAACTCTAATCGGAATCCAAAAGGGAGATGGAGTCCCTGTCCAACAGGGACTCCTGGGCGCCTCCAACTTGGGCACACACCAAGGATGGCATGCGCCCTCTTCCTTGCCAAGTTCTAGTAGGGGGACAGGCCTCCACCAGCTCTTCAATAGGTGCATGACATATGGACAGAAGTTAAAGTGTCAATTGTCAATATTTGACCAGTCAAAGGTAGACTTTTGACCAAAGTCAAAGAACGAGAAATGGTAGGTGACCAAAAATGGCTGATAATGTCTTACAAAATAAGATAATTTTTTTGACTTGGACAACCTCCAGTCAGACCATATGAAGGCCTCTGATTGAGCACAAACTCCTTTGGCTCAGACAGGACAACTGATTTATGATAGTAAAAGAAGAACGTTAGGTTCAATCGAGTGCTAGCATGATTTTCTTGAATTTAATTGAATCTCATTCAGATTAATTGAACTGTATCAGTTCAATTGATGATCACCAAATTCAAATCCTTGTTTGTGTGATCTAGTTAGGTTCAGTTCTGTATGGTAATGGGATATGTCATGATCTCTATCATCGACATCATCAAAACTCCTTTCGATGGATCAGAACTCTTTTGATTCGAACAGCTAGAATGATCGATCATCTAAATCATTCTAATTGCTCCCAAAATCCACCAGTGACACCTAGCAATATATGGTGGCAACCCATCAGAGCTGAATGCAAATCTCTTGGTGGAGCTACCTGTGTGATTAAGTTCTTTTATCTTGAGCCCCGATCAGATTAGGGTTAAGGTGAACTCATCAAACCCTAGTCTCTGTCATATGATGTAATCATTCGATTCAAGTCCGATGTGAAAATCTAAATAGAAACTCTTTCTATTATTTCACTCTGCCATGGCTATGGGCTTCTGAACTTGATTCTCATGATCATCATAGGGCTGCTCCTCTACCACCGAGGTAGATAGATTCCATCTTGATGCAATCCGTTCCTACAATGAACATGCTATAGCCAACATACACCTCAGGATTTCGAATAGCTAGGAGATCGAGTAATAATGTAGTCAAACTATAACACCCTCAAGGTGAACTATCGATGCATCTTAGGTCAAAGAATCAGACATACTACTGTAGCATGGAGTAAGTCATTGATGAGAAGGTAGACTTTCTAATGACTACTCGAGGTGGTCACGCTCAGTGCCCTCATTCTCTAACGAGTACCTGTACTCTCGCTCCAGTGTCTCCACACCATAGACTTAAGATTCATCTACTAAAGAGAAGCGATTATACACCAACCTTCCAGATCAATCACCATCCTCGTAATGATCCTATGGTCGAGAGCATTTTATGAGTTAACAATGATTATTCATGTCTTAAATTTTCAACTCTTGAAAATATGAATTATCATTATCATTAACTCAAAGGATGTATCACAGACACTTAATACACATATATGATAGAAAATAACCCATTTTATTGATTATAGTCAAAATTACAATTTTGCTCCTAGAAGTGTATTACAAGTGTCAGCCAATTCTAGCTTTTAGGGCACATATATCTAATAGCTTTGAACTCAAAGTGCAAGGCATATTCCGCGACCACTCCCTTAGGGCTAGTGAGGATCAACCCAGCCCTGGTCCTTACTGCACTAGAGGAACCATCTATATGGAGAACCCAAAATCCTTGGATTTGTTGGCTTTAAGTTCTTATACAGCTAGTTTTTCCTCCTCAGGGCTAGTGCACTGCAAAACGAAGTTCGCCAATACTTGAGCTTTGATAGATGGTCATAGGAGATATTTTATATCAAACTCTCCAAGCTTAATGGCCCATTTGGCCAGCCAACCTCAAGTCTTAGATCGATGAAGTACCGATTTGATGTGTTGGTCGATAAGAATGACGATCGTGCATGCTTGGAAGTATGGATACAGTCTCTTTGCTAAAATCATGAATGCATACACTATTTTTTCTAACCTCGTATATCTGATCTTTGTATCATGGAGGACTCAGCTTAATAGTATATTGGTTTTTGAAGCATACCTTCTTGTCGGATGAGCACTGAGCTGAGTGCTAGTGGAGAGACTGCAAGGAATAAGTATAGCACCTCATCGAGCCCTAGCTTGCTAAGAAGTGGTAGGGAGCCAAGGTTCTTCTTTAGCTCATCGAATGCAACTTGACATTCTTTTGTCCACTAAAAGTCTTTCATCCATTTAAGAGCTCTGAAGAATGGCAACTCCTCTAAGCCCATTTTGAGAGGAATCTATTGAAAGCTACTATCCTTCCTATTAGGCATTGTACCTTAGTGGTAACATTTCTTGAAGTGCTCAAATCTTCTTTGGATTTGCTTTGATCCTATGCTGTGATACCAAAAAGTCAAGTAGCTTACCAGAGGTGACCCTGAAGGTGCACTTGTTGGGATTAAGCTTCGCATGGAAGCATCACAGTATCACAAAGATCTCTTCGAGGCCGACAATATGGTGCTCAATAGCTCTACTCTTAACAAGCATGTCATCTATATACACATCTATATTTCTCCCAATCTGCTCCTTGAAGACCTTCTTGACGAGCCTCTAGCAGGTCACCCCTGCATTCTTTAGGCCAAAAGGCATGACCCCTATAATAGAAAAGACCTTTGCTAGTAGTAAAGATGGTCTTCTCCTCATCCTCGAAAGCTATGCGGATTTGATTATAGCAAAAGAAGACATCCATGAAAGAGAGAAGCTGGTGACCTAAATTGGCATCCACCAATCGATGGATCTGAGGCAGCAAATAGCTATCTTTTGGGCACATCTTTTTGAAGTTAGTATAATCAACACATATGTGCCATTTCTTGTTCGCCTTCTTGACCAACACTGCATTCACTAGCCACTCGAGATAGTTTACCTTTCGGATGAAACCATCATTTAGGAGCTTATCTACCTCCTCCTCTATAACTTTCTAGTGCTCTGATGCGAAGCTTCTCTATTTTTGGCTGACGGATGATGCTCCAGATCCATGTTTAGGCAGTGAACGATAACTTTTGGATCTATGCCTGACATGTTTGAGGATGATAAAGTGAAGATATCCATATTGGATCGAAGAAATGAGGCAAGATGCTGACGAACCTCAACATTTAGGTTGGAGCCAACCTAGACTATTCTTATTGGGTCAGACTCCTCTAGCATGATTGGTATGAGGTCTTCTACCAGTTGTCCTCTCTGTTCTATTATCTCATCTTGAACATTAAGCTCTTATGCAGGCTGAGGTTTCGTAAGAGCCTCTCCACATAGGGTTCTCATGCAACATTCTTTGGCCAGCTCTTGATCTCCTCAGACCTCACCAATTCAAAGTAGAGTGGGCAACTTAACCAACAAATAATAGGTTGACATCACAGCTCGGAGTAGAAAAGCTAAAGTCTATATCTCTAGGACTAGCTCATCCTCTACTTTAGAAGTCTCCTCTGATGAGGACTTGGCCTAGGATTATGAATTAGTACCTTTTGTTTAATATTATGCATTTCTTATCCACTCTTAGTTGTATTGATGTTTTGATGTATTGTTGTAGGCCACATTTCTTGTACATAGTATAATCCTATAAAACATCCTATTTTATATATGAAATGAATTGGTTCTCATTCTCAATTGTTATTTGGTGCATGTGATTGATTCATGTATTGCTGATGACAAAAAATGGTAGAAAGATTAAGCAAATAATCAATGAATTAACAAATAAATAATTGTATTAATACTTGTAACAATTGAAAACTCAAGCTCAAGCAATTTAAATTTTTGAGTCAAAACTCAAGTAATTTGAATTTTTAATCTAAAATCAAGAAGTCTGGCTTAACGCTTGAAAGCAGTTATAAGAATCTTAAAAGTAAAAAACACAATGACTCTGAATTTATTGCTCTAAATTAGTGACAAAGCTCTTGAAAGAAACAATCAAATGAACTTAATGCTCTGTAGGCCCATAGCCCCTAATCATTTTTCCAAAAGGTTAAATTTTTGTAATGATAAGTAAAATTTGACCTACTCCTATATCATACTATGTGTTGTGCAATCCTTGATGATACACATACTCCTTTGAATCGCAAAGTGTTTGGAATTAGATATATTATTTGCTTATACTCAAAGTTTTGTCATCATAAAAAGGGAAGAGATTATTGGCCCTAGAATTGATTTTGATAAAAATAAAATATCTGAGTATATATTTGATACTAATGAGTTGTTCAAGTAGTTGAAAAGAGATTTTAGGAAGTTAGAGCTATATTTTAAAGATCCCTATGATTTCCTTCTTGAAAACTCAAAGAAGTCAGGTTGAAAGAGGTCAAGCCATAAGAATTCTAGTGAAGAAGGCATAGAGTTGACCCCTAAAGATTTCAAATCAACTCTAGTATGCTATCATCAAATGGCATAGGTCTCAAGTTGACTATAGGTATTTAAGAGTCGACTCTAGCATTTAGATATCAGCCAACATAGAGCTCAAGTTAACTCTCTCAAGAAAGATAGAGAGGTAATTTTCTGTGAATAGTTCTCGAGTTGATTCCTAAAGACTTCGAGTCAACTCGAAGACAACTTGAGTTGACTTCTGATCTATGAGAGCCGACTCCACTACAACTAACAGGCTTCGATGGCTAGATTTTCTGAAGTTATAGTTTTGCATAGAATCCCTCCAACAGCTAGTTCTCACTTACCCAACAACCAGAAATCCATTTTTGGGTATTCTAATAAGGATTCAAGAACACCAAGGGAATTTAAGAAGAGTAAGAACAAGAGAGAACAAGGGAGAAGTGCATTGAACACCAAAAGAAAGAAAAAGAGAGTCCAAATTTTAGATTGAGCTTTAAATGAGCATTCAAGAAGAAAATCCTGAAAGAAAACTGGCAAGCATTCTAAGCATATTTTAAAATTTTTTTAATACAAAAATAAAAGATTAAATATTTTAATCTATTTTATATGCTTAGGATCAGATCTAAAACACCTACCTAAAGATCTATAACATGAAATATAGCATGCATAAAAATTTGAAAAGTAAAAACATCAACATTGATAATATCGATGTAGAAACCTAGATCTAACTTTTAGATATAACAGCTAAGGTTCAGAACCTTATACTTGAGCATAGGTCATTGATCTCCACTATTGTAACTTCTAGATGTGAAGATTTGAAGGTTGCTCTAGGTGCACAAGGTGTCTAGCCTCTACTAATCATCCACTCGAAGTCCTATGCTGATTCGATCTCCCAGGACTATTAGATCGCGTGAAGATCGTATGATGGGTTGATATGAACTTTTCTCATTCTTTGAACCTTTCGAACTTTTTGAAGTTGAAGACGAGTCACTAGAGGATGTAGAAAGAGGAAGAAAAATAAAGGAAACAAGCTTTCTCTCTTATTTTTCTTTCTCCTAAAATAATATCCTAGAACTAGGTCTAGGTCTCCTACCCATACAAAAGAAGGATCTCTTCTCTTTCCCACACGCCTTAGATGGCTTTCCATCCTGAAACCTCATGCCCCTTGATGGTTTTCCACCCATTTTCTTTGATATTTTTTGTGGAAAATAGGATTAGAAGTGGTGCACAAAGAGAAAGAGGCTTAAATAAAATGGGCGACAGTGTTTGGATAGAGTTGAACTCTATTTTACATTCAATCCAAACTCTTTTGGATTAGAATTTGAAACCAATGAAATCTTATCCATAAGGGGCATGGAAAACATCAGGGAGTGGACTTCTCATCATATGCAAATCATTATTTGCATGAGAATACTAAAACATGAGAGTAGGTGGTGCACGGACCAACTTGTTTGGACTCTAATTTTTTTTATTTGATTCCAACCAGATTAGAACCATTTTAATAAGATCGAACCCAATCCAATTAGGCTTTGAATTGACTTAATTAAATCCTAATCGAATTAGAATTTGATCGAGTCAAAGTTCTGATTGAATCAGGAATCAATCTCCCTTAGCGATTAGGTTATCTCATAACCTAATTGAGTCAAACCAAATTGAATCTAATTTTATTAGATTTGATTCAAACTTTTTTGTTTAATAAAATTAAGCTAATTAGTAATCCTATTGCTAACTAATCCTCTAAAGATAGAGTCTCAGTCAAGTAGGACTCCTGGTTATAGAGTTTTCTGCCAGTGAAACTCTTGACCATAAAGTCCTAGCTTAGTGAGACTCTTGATCATAGAGTCCTAGCTCATTGAGATTCTTGATCATGGAGTCCTAACTCAATGGGACTCATAGAGTTCTAGTCTAGTGGAACTCTCTTCATAGAGTCCTAATCCAATGGGACTCTCGATCATAGAGTTCCAGTCCAATGGAACTCTTGATCAGCCACATGATCAAACAAGTACTTCTTACGAGTGTGACTCCATAGGTTTGAACCTAAGATAGTAGCATAAAAATAAATTTTTATACCAATCGAAGCAATCATCTAGCAATGGTACTCGACATCTGGATAGGCTGAATATATGCGAAGCAACATTCAGAATCTACTAGAATATGATTACCATATAATTCATCTCTTTGACCCTGAATGCTGACCTAGGATTTAACTAACAATCCTAAATAAGTTGTCCAAACTATATTTTAAATTTTTAATCCATCACATGGATTATGCTGGCCAAGGTTTTGCTAAATTGAAATATGGTGATGCATTATCTCTAAACTTTTGGAGTGGTCAATCTCATCTTGATCACATACTGACTTAACAAGTACTTGATTGCACCCAAAAAACTTTCATCACTAAATTAGAAATTCAGATAGTCTGGCACTAAAGTATAATGAGTTACTTGCAAGTCACCATGGTGATCTCAGATTTGAGGGATACTTATATTCATATCCCTTCGGAGCAAGTTTTGATAGCAGAATGCTCTAGTGTGATCATGTTCAGTGCAAATATATTCCTATATCTCATCTGTATGCCATAACAGTGTCTCCACACTTCTTGGTTAAGAGGACAATCAACCTATATGGTACATAATGATCTAAACTTGATATTGCTATCATCCTTATAATAGCATATCGTTTGGTCACGAACAGATTTAAGAACTAAATGATAAATCCTTCTTTATTGATTCTAAATAGTCCTAAGAACTTTATTACAACATAGGAGTCATTAGAAGATGTACATATTTATGATGAATAAATGCCAAATAATATTTTCTTAATTTATTAATTTACATACATATATATATATAAGAGCTCAACCATTAACAGGCTAATGATTGGCTTTGGGATATATTTTTTAAAAACTTTCACTTATCCTAAAGCCAGTTGCTATAGTATCGTATACTCATCTTTGATTTATAATCATCGAACTCTTTTACCACTAGGGCTTTAGTGAATGGATTGGCCAGGTTCTTCTTTCCATCGATCTTCTGAAGCTCGGCATCATCTCGATCCACGATCTCTCAGATAAGATGGTAGCAATGCAGAATATGCTTGATCTGCTGATGTGCCTTCGGTTACTTCATCTAAGTAATGGCTCCAGTGCTATCATAGTAAAGCAGAACTAGCCCATCAAGGAAGGATACCACTCCAAGCTCGGTGATGAACTTTCTCAACCACATAGCTTTATTAGCAGTATTAGATATGCGATATACTCCACCTCGCAAACTGAGTTGGCCATAGTATTCTGCTTAAAACTTTTTCAGCAGACAGCTCCACTATTAAGGATAAAAATATATCCTAATACACTTTTGTTATCATCATGATTAGATTGAAAACTTGAGTCTATAAATCCCATAAGTTTTAAATCTGACTCATCATAAATAAGCCACTGATTCTTAGTGTTTCTCAAATACTTAAGAATGATTTTCATAATCTTCTAGTGGTTCTTTCTTGGATTAGACTGGTATCTGCTCACTAT
This sequence comes from Cocos nucifera, assembly GCA_006176705.1. Classification (NCBI taxonomy): domain Eukaryota; kingdom Viridiplantae; phylum Streptophyta; class Magnoliopsida; order Arecales; family Arecaceae; genus Cocos; species Cocos nucifera. The sequence continues at coordinate 141,479 of QRFJ01000585.1, forward strand.
TTCTAGTGAGTATGCCACATATGGTCTTGTACAAGTCATGGCATACATAAGAGAACCTACTGCCGAAGCATATGGTATCCTACTCATATGCTCTCTCTCTTAAAATATTGTCAGATAATTCTTTTTTGAGAGAAAAATTTTATGGTCTATCGATAAATAGCCTCTTTTGCAATTCTCCATGCTGAACCATTTTAGCATAGTGTCTCTGTACGTGGATTAGGATAGTCTAAGCAACCTCTTAGATCTATCTCTATAAATCTTCATTCCTAGGATGTAGGATGCTTATTCCAAATCCTTCATAGAGAATTGAGATGATAGTTAAATCTTTATTTCCTGCAATACTAGGATGTCATTTCCGATTAAGAGAATATCATCCACATACAATACAAGAAATACAACTACAAAACTATTAGCCTATTTATAAATGCAGGATTCCTCTTCATTCTTAATGAAGCCATACATTCTGATTGCTTTATCAAAATGCATGTTCTAACTCCGAGATGTCTACTGATAAACATATAAAATATATTTATAAAGGTATTAATTTATTAATTAATTTATTCTTATTTTTTAAGAATTAATATTTTTATTTTATCTTTTATAGAAAAAAGACCATGGATGAAAAGAGCTCAATTTATGAATCACAACAAAATAAATTTTACTCAAATTGAAGCTAAAATAAAAAAGTTATGAAGCTTGGAAGATTTAAATAAAAAAATAGTTCGGTGCATGGTAGATCGGCTGGTTGGTCCACGATTTCTGTCGCAGATCGGCTAGCTCAGTAGGCACGGTGAACTAAAGTGTGCCACATGGCAGACTTGAACCCTTAAGGGGTTCACAAAAATTTCATCATGGCTTACAGGGGTAGAACGATAATTTTATCAGGCAGAGCTCCACGTGATTGGTTGCGATGTTTGGTATGGTCGATCTATGCGGTCTATAGGAATAGTAATTACACGATCCGACGATAGACATTCGTCTCGATCAAGATCCAATGGTCCACAACAATTTTTGATTTGATTCGAAGAGATCCAACTGATTTGCGCGATCCAACGGTCAGAAAGTGAGCCAGTGAAGATCCAATGGTCAGAATTCATCTCCGACTTGATTAGGAAAGATCCAGCACCATCCAACGATCTAAATTTAATATTAAACTTGACCGAACGATTGAAATTTAATCAAAATACTATTTAATCTATAGAAGTCCAATTTCGACCAAATTTGGACCATTGAGACTCGATCTGATGGCAAAAAATTACCACGGGCAGTAGAATCTGATTTAAACTTGATTTTCACTATTTTTCTCCGATCTTAACCTAATTTCTCTCCTTTTCTCTCTATAAAAACCTTCCTAAATCTCCTTAAAGCTTGGATAAGCCTCCCCTTAGGGGATTAGCCCCTCCTAAGCTTCTCCAAGTCTCTCTCCTCTTCAAAACCACCAGCAAGCTATTTCTCTGCCTGATTCTCTCTCTCAAACCTTTCTTTCTTCAACTTTTTCTCTTTTTTTCTTCAACAAACCATCATCAAAGCTTGCATCTTCACCAAAGTTTCCCTCCTGCTCTGGATTCCTGCAACCAGCTACTGCTCGGATTCTCCAGCGAGGTTCAAGGATGAAGATATCAGTGAGAAGCTCCTTGATGTTTGGTTGATCACCTAATTCTCAGAAGATCATTATGATCTTATTTTGACGGTGTCTTCTATTTTTCATCTTTTATATTTTTTTTAATTTAAAATAAAGATTATTTTTAGTTATAATATTTTTATGTCTTTATTTTCTTGCAATTAATCTGGAATAGTTTATTATCCTTGGAACGAGCCGTGATCTATGGGTATGGTTCGTACTCTTAGGATAGATTATATTTGAATTAATTCTTGGTATTATATCTAAATCAATTTAGACTAGCCTATAACTTTAAGAGACGGGCCGTGATCTAAGGGTACAGACCATACTCTCTAAGATAGGTTATATCTTTATTGATTAGATATTAATTATAGCATATTAAAAAGAGTACCAACTATCAGATAAGTGATCAATAAAAATCCTGAGAATCCATCTCTATACTTGCAACCTTTCTTTAAATTAATTTACTTATTTATTTATTTTTTTAATTAATTAAGTAGCCTTTTAATTAATTCTTAAATTCTATTCTTAAGTTAAATTTATTATTTAAATATAATTAACATGATCCCTATGGATACGATCTCGACTCATCCTATCTATATAGTAATGAGTTAGGTTTTATTTTTGACTACCTACAACAATGATCAAATTTTGGCACCATTGTCGGGATCATGATTTAGTTACTTTAAATAAATAAATAAATTCAAAAAAAATTAAAAAAATAATTAAAAAAATAATAAAAATAGAAAAATAAAAATTTAAAAAAATTAAAAAAAATTCATTGATACCGCATAAGCTATTTACGGTTTAGAGACTTAATCACAAAATCTAACAAGTAAACCTAATTAATTTAAATTTGCTTGTTTCACTTTACTTGGACATCTTGACTTTTTGCATCTCATCTTCATAAGATACTTTAGGAGCACTAAACCCAATTAAATAAAATAAGATGTAGATTTGATCATCCTTCCTTAGCCTAAAAATCAAAAACCTTCATATTGTATTGATCCAAACCTTAATTCTAAAATTAATTAGACGTTGGCCCCTAAGGATACTCAAGCTCATTAGGATAAGGAATCTTAAGAGTTGGACCGGGTTAGAATTAGTTAAGTCAATTGATGTCTAAGGCAAGTAGTTCAGGGATGACTGGACCTGAAGGAAGGTGATTACTTAATTGATTCCGTTAGCTTACTTGACCAAGCATAATTGGTGTCTAAGATAAGCAACGGGAGGACTCCCACCAATCTTACACTTACCTAGCTAGTTGATTGGCTGATTCTTTACTTGGAGGGCTTGAAGGTAACCTTGGTAGTTAGGAGCTGTCTAGATTTAGGATAGCCCTTAGTTAGGATTGATTGCATAACTTGATTGCTAACCCACAAACATCAAACCTAATTAACCTCTTTGCATCTAATTCTTAATCTTAGGACTCTCTAGGCTCTCATCTTTAGAATTTCTTTCATCTCTTTTTATTTTATTTAAAAAAATTTAAAAAATTAATTAATATTTTTTGTGACTGCTTCAAGGTTTAATTGTAAGGTTTATACTTGGGCACTATTCATCACAATCCAAAATTCAACCCTTAGATCTTGAAATTGAACAAACCCTTAGAGTTGATAAACCTATAATTATGGCTGCACTCTTTTGCCAATTGGAGAAATATTTTATCCCTTCTTCTTATACCTATGATCCCTATACACCCATGTATGAACCTAATAGTGGTGGAATCTATGAGGTTGAAAACTCCATAGATATCCACAATAAGGTACGTGAGCTCTCCTAAAAACTTGACTATCTATTGAATACGAGACACTCTCCTACCTCACCCTTGCATGTGTGTGACATATGTTCGAGTTCCAATCACCTGGCTAGTGAATGTCCAATTGCATATCGATCTAGAAAATTTGTACATAAGCAGACTTACCCAACCCCAACTCAGACCAATTATTATAACCCTTACTCCAACACCTACAATTTGGGTTGAAAAAACTATTCAAATTTTTATGAGACATCACAACCAGCAACTGATTATGAACTTATTTATCTGGAAGAAACTTTTATGGTGTACCATAATCAAAATATTCAGCAACCCTCTTCAGGTGCCTATAGTTCAACATTTAAAGAGAATATTTTGCACATGTTAGAAACTCATACTCAATCTATAGCCAAGTTAGAAATTCAAGTTAGTCAACTAACTACTGCATTCAATAGTTGGGAGGAGGAAGAATTATTTAGTCAGCCCATAAGTGACTCAAGGGAGCAATATATGGCCGAGAGCTCCAATGTTAATGAAACCCTTATAGAACAGCCTAGTATACAAATTGAAAATTATTTTAAGGTGGATGAACCTAAAGATGTAATTAAGGAAGCTACCCCTAGAATTATTTCTCAAGACCTAGTGCATACAAGTTTGAATTCTTTTAGAGTGGATAATTTTAATATAGATGGGTATACTGAAAATAAAAATACATTATTAGAGCCATGTAATTTTAGCACCACTTTTTCATGGGCTGAGAAATATGAATCAATATTTGCTCCAATAGCTTTTTCTTTAGAATCACCACCTCCTTCAGAACTGAATTCTCCTTTGGTCACACCAAAGTATGCATGTTCAAAACCAATTGACATCCTTCTAGTACCCATTACATCGTACGCAACACTTACCCCAATAATTCAATTTGTGAGCATATTAGAAGAACAGATATAAGAAATTCTCAACAAACAAGGGCCTTTGAATGGGTTCATAAATTATTTTCTTAAAATTAAAAATCTAAAATTGACTAAGAATGGGGCTATGAGTTACTTTCTAAAGATCGGTGAGAAATTACTAAAATAAAGACGATTGGCCATCCAAAACCATCTTCTTGAGATTGGCCATCCAAAACCATTAGAATTTATCAATTCAATTTTTAATACTGGATAGGTAGAGTTGCCTGGTTTGGCTGAAGACCTTAAACTTAGCGCTTGTTGGGAGAAAACCCATCATTTTATTTTTTTAGATTTCAAGTTTCCTAGTTTTTATCTTTTTGTAGGAAACCAATAAAGACGATTGGCCTAAGCTCGAGGGAGCATATCAAACATCTTGTATGAACCTGATTGAAAATTATGAAGGATTTGCAAACAATAAACCAGGTGGTACCCCTTCTTGATAAATATTTTTATTTTTCTCTTCTTTCATTAAGTATAATGGAAATTAAGTTGGGGGAGAATAATTAACTTTAAAACTTATGAGTCCTTCAGTATGATTTGAAATAATTAATTTTATATATCAAAACCTTTGTTTTGATTAAAAGTTAATTAGACACTCTAATCAATGAGTGATTAATGGTCTAAATAATTTTAGAGATACTGAGAAATAAAGCATTAAGAAAATCCAATAAATGGAATGGTTTAGACCAGACCAAATTTTAAGAGTAATTTTAGAACCTTCTTCTTACTTATCTCAATAAAGAATCTACTTCATGAGAGTTGGATGGAAAGGTCAAAATATGCAAAAGTCTTCCTTAAAATTTATCAAAAAAATAATAAAATAAAAATAAAAATACTAGTTTTCCACTAAGTAATCGGGCCTCTTTGTCTAAGTAAGCATTGTGGTTCACGTAAAAAGATGGATAGTGTGAATAAAAAAAAGAGAGAGGTCTAGCATTGTCTCACTGAGTAACTGGGCTTCTTTGCCTAAGTAAGCATTGTGGTTCGCGTTAAAAGATGGGGATGCAAGAACTAAAAAAAAAAGAAAGAAAAATGAATAATAAGGGGACTAAATTGTAAGAAAGATAATAAATCTAGCTCACATCAAGTTAGAGGATTTAGAAAGTAAAGTGAAAAGTTGGTGAAAGAAGAGCTCTAAAAATTTTGATGGTTAAGACTCAACCATTAATTGGGTCGAATTGATAATCCGATGATGTACCTCTTTAATGGTCTAGCCAAGTATCAATTATCTTTAGGAGTGTCTAAATCTAACTTTTAATTTAAGACTAAGTTGGTATATATTGCTAATTTATACTCGAGGATGAGCAAAGATCAAGTTGGGAGGTGTGATAAACATATAAAATATATTTATAAAAATATTAATTTATTAATTAATTTATTCTTATTTCTTAAGAATTAATATTTTTATTTTATTTTTTATAGAAAATAAGATCATGGATGAAAAGAGCTTGATTTATGGATCACAATGAAATAAATTTCACTTAAATTGAAGCTAAAATGAAAAAGTTATGAAGCTTGGAAGATTTAAATAAAAAAAAAAAGTTTGGTGCACGGTAGATCAGTCGGTCAGTCCATGATTCCTATCATAGATCGGCTAGCTTAGCAGGCATGGCGAACCAAAGCGCGCCACATGGTAGGCCTAGACCCTCAAGGGGTTCATGAAAATTCCATCGTGGCTCATAGGGGCAAAACGGTAATTTTATCTAGCAGAGCTCTGCATGATTGGTTGCGATGTCTGGTGCGATCGGTCTATGCGGTCTATAGGAACAATAATTACATGATCCAATGGTAGGCGTTCATCTCGATCAAGATCCAACGGTCCACGTCAATTCCCAATTTGATTCGAAGAGATCCAACTGATTTGCGCGATCCAATGATTAGGAAGCTAGCCGATAAAGATCTAACAACTAGAATTCATCTCCAACTTGATTAGAGAAGATCCAGCACCATCCAACGGTCCAAATTCAATCTTAAGCTTGATCGAATGACTGAAATTTAATCAGGATGCTATTTAAGCTGCAAAAGTCTAATTTTGACCAAATCTGGACCATTGAGACCCGATCTAATGGCAGAAAATTACCACAGGCAGTAGAATCTAATTTAAACTTAATTTTCACTATTTTCTTTGATCTTAATTTAATTTCTCTCCTTTTCTCTCTATAAAAACATCCCTAAATCTTCCTAAATCTCCCTAAAGCTCGGATAAGCCTCCTCTTGGGAGATTATGAAGGAAAAATCTTATTTTTCCGAGATAGGTTCGTTTAGATCTGATTTGACCAAGAGAAATATTTTAAAATTTTTTTCTCTTAGATCTAAATTAGATCTAAGATTTTTTAGATCTGATTAGATAGATCTAATAAAATAAAATAAATCATATTTAATTTATACCTTGTTCTTGGGTAATCTTATTACCCTATGATGATCTTGTTGATTGCTTGAGGTTCTGGATGCAACCACACAATCGCTTGGCCATTACCAATATTCACTTGGATAGGATCTGAAGATCTTCTCCTTCTCAATAATTTTCCTAAAGATCAGATCTAGATCTGATCTTGAAGGTCTTCAAAATAATTTTTGAAGATCCGATATCGTCTCTTGCAGCAGTGCTGCCTTCTTCTTTTCTTATCGCCTTTCTCTTGCCTAGATTGCACCAAACTAAAGTCTAAAGCCTCTTGGGCATGGAGAGGAGAGAGAGGATTAGAGGTAGGCATAGAGGAGAGAGGGAGAGGGCTATGTGGCATGGGCAGAGGGAGAACTCTCTTTAAACTAGGCACAGATAGGATTTATATAGACCTTGCTACGCCATGCAGTGCCACATCATCCCGGTCAATCACGTTTCTTCATGCAATTAGATATAAATCTGATTGGTGGGATGACATCATCTAATCTAATCAGATGAGAGCCCCTCTCCAACATCCTTAGGTGGTGCCAAGATTGGTCAAAGTAGAGTCTTTGGCACCACCTTGTTTGATACCATGAAGCAACCTGGAGTTCTGTATGGGACTCCAAGCATCATTATCCTTGGGCGCATGCCTCCCTAGGCATGCACCCCCTCCTTTCCTCTTTCTAGCATGGGGACAAGCCCCCATATGCTCTCCTATGGATGTATGACACGTGGGCAGATGTCTAAGTGTCAAAGGTCAATGTTTGACCAAAGTCAAAAGACAAGAATTAGCAGGTGACGAAAAATGGTAGATGTTGTCTCAAATTTATCTCATAAATTAAGATAACTCCTTTTTGACCTAGACAATCTCCAGTCATACCAAGTAAAGGTACCTGGGTGAGCCCAAATACATTTGGCTCAGTCGAGACAACTTTTGATGATTGTTGAAGGAGAACATTAGGCTCAATCGTGTGCTAGCACGATTTTCTTGAACCTAATTGAATCTAATTCAAATCAATTGAACTGAATTAGTCTAATTGATGATATCTAGATCCAAACCCTTATTTGTGTGATCCAGTTAGGTTCAGTTCTGTATGGTAATGTGATATGTCGTGATCTCTATCATCGACATCATCGAAACACCTTCCGATGGATCAGAACTTTTCTGATTCAGACAACTAGAATGATCGATCATCCAAATCATTCTTATTGCTCCCAAAATCCACCAATGACATCTAGCAATATATGGTGGCAATCCATCAAAACTGAAAATGAACCTCTCGGTGTAGTTACCTGTATGATTAAGTTCTTCTATCTTGTGAAGGAAAATCCTGATTTTCCAGAACAGGTTTGTTTAGATCTGATCGGATCAAGAGATATATTTCAAAAACTTTTTCTTTGATCTAGATTAGATCTAGGATATTTTAGATCTAATCTTTATTATTTTAAAAATTAAAATAAATTTAGATAAATTAAATCAAATTTAATTTACCTTGATGTAGGATAATGCTATTACCCATTGATGATCCTGTAAGTAGCAGAAGGATCTGGATCTAGCCACGCAAGTGCTTGGCCCTTACCAATATCCACTTGGACTGGATTTGGAGATCCTCTTCTTCTTTATCACATCTCCAAAATTAGATCTGAATCTGATTTGGAGGATCTTCAAAACACCTTTCGAAGAACAGTAGTTACCCTTTGCAGCAGCGCAGCCTTCTAGCTTTCTGTCGCCTTTCTCTCATTTGGATTGCACCAACTTGGATCCCAAATCACTTTGGATGTGGAGAGGAGAGGAAGAAGATGGACTTGACGTGGAGGAGGAGGAGAGAGGTAGCCTTGGGGCGTGGGAATTTTTAGATACTCCTTGAGTTGGGCACAGGGTCTTATTTATAGACTATGCATGATCCAACTCCTCTTCTTTCCAACCAATCATAATTCTTTGTGAAATCAGATCTAAATTTGATTGGTGGGAATAGAGTCCCTTGGATTCATCCTTAGATGGCGCCTAAGACCAGTCAAAGTTGGTTCTTAGGAGGAGTCTAATCGGAATCCAAAAAGGAGATGGAGTCCCTGTCCAACAGGGACTCCTGGGCACCTCAAACTTGGGCACACGCCAAGGGTGGCGTGCGCCCTCCTCCTTGCCAGGTTCTGGTAGGGGGACAAGCCCCCACCAGCTCTCCAATAGGTGCATGACATGTGGACAGAAGTCAAAGTATCAATGGTCAACATTTGACCAGTCAAAGGTCAACTTTTGACCAAAGTCAAAGGACGAAAAATGGCAGGTGACCAAAAATGGCAGGTATTGTCTTACAAAATAAGACAACCCTTTTCTGATCTGGACAGGCTCCAGTCAGACCAAGTGAAGGCCTCTGATCGAGCACAAACTCCTTTGGCTCAGTCAGGACAACTATTTATGATAGTAAAAGAAGAACGTTAGGTTCAATCGAGTGCTAGCATGATTTCCTTGAACCTAATTGAATCTCATTCAGATCAATTGAACTAGATCAGTTCAATTGATGATCACCAGATTCAAACCCTTGTTTGTGTGACCCAGTTAGGTTCAGTTCTATATGGTAATGGGATATGTCATGATCTCTATCATCGACATCATCGAAACTCCTTTCGATGGATCAGAACTCTTCTGATTCGAACAGCTAGAATGATCGATCATCTAAATCATTCTAATTGCTCCCAAAATCCACCAGTGACACCTAGCAGTATATGGTGGCAACCCATCAGAGCTGAATGCGAACCTCTTGGTGCAGCTACCTGTGTGATTAAGTTCTTCTATCTTGAGCCCCGATCAGATTAGGGTTAAGGTGAACTCGTCAAACCCTAGTCTCTCTGTCATATGATGTAATCATTCGATTCAAGTCCGATGTGAAAATCTAAATAGAAACTCTTTCTATTATTTCACTCTGCCATGGCCATGGGCTTCTGGACTTGATTCTCATGATCATCATAGGGCTGCTCCTCTACCACCGAGGTAGATAGATTCCATCTTGATGCAATCCAGTTCCTACAATGAACATGCTATAGCCAACATACACCTCAGGATTCCATATGGCTAGGAGATCGAGTAATGGTGTAGTCAAACTATAACACCCTCAAGGTGAACTGTCGATGCACCTCAGGTCAAAGAACCAGACACACTACTGCAGCATCGAGTCAGTCATTGACGAGAAGGTAGACTTCCTAATGACTACTCGAGGTGGTCACGCTCAGTGCCCTCGTTCTCTAACGAGTACCTGTACTCTCGCTCTGGTGTCTCCACACCATAGACTCAAGACTCATCTACTAAAGAGAAGCGATTGTACACCAACCTTCCGGATCAATCACCATCCTCGTGATGATCCTATGGTCGGGAGCATTTTATGAGTTAATAATGATTATTCATGTCTTAAATTTTCAACTCTTGAAAATATGAATTATCATTACCATTAACTCAAAGGATGTATCACAGACACTAAATACACATATGTGATAGAAAATAACCCATTTTATTGATTTTAGTCAAAATTATAATTTTGCCCCTAGAAGTGTATTACAAGTGTCAGCCAATTCTGGCTTCTAGGGCACATATATCTAACAATCTCCCACTTGTCCTAAAGCCAATTGGCTACAAGTCTAAGTCCCATCTTCTCAAGGTGGGCTTCGATCTTCTGCTGGCCCAATGGCTTTGTAAGTGGGTCTGCCACATTATCTGTGGAGTTGACTCTCTTGACCTCGACGTAACCCTTCTCGAGGTAATCGCGGATGAGGTGGTATCGCCGCTCAATGTGCTTGGATTTTTGGTGAGACCTCGGCTCCTTAGCAAGGGCTATGGCGCCATTGTTGTCGCAGTATAGAGGAATGGCATCTGATGGCATTACTCCGAATTTCTGCAGCAAACTTCTTGTACCAGAATGCTTCCTTCGCAGCCTCTGATGCAGCGATATATTCTGCTTCCATGGTGGAATCTGCTATCACAGTTTGCTTGGAACTCTTCCAGCTGACAGCACCACCATTGCACACAAACAGACTCCCAGATGTCGACTTTCGATCATCTATATCGGACATGAAATCCGAGTCTGTGTATCCCTGGACTTGGAGTTCTCCATTACCAAAGACCAACATCATATCCTTAGTTCTTCTCAAGTACTTAAGGATACATTTCACAGAAGTCCAGTGTTCTTCACCTGGATTTGACTGATATCTGCTTGTGACACTCACAGCATGGGCTATATCAGGTCGTGTACATAGCATGGCATACATGAGGCTCCCTATTGCAGAAGCATAAGGGATCTTGCTCATGCGTTCTATTTCCTCAGGTGTGCTAGGGCACATCTTCTTGGAAAGATGAATACCATGTCTGAAGGGTATTAATCCCCTCTTAGAGTTTTCCATACTAAACCTCTTTAGTACTTTCTCTATGTACATCTTCTGTGAAAGTCCTAGCATCCTATTCGGTCTATCCCTATAGACCTTAATTCCTAGAATAAAGGATGCTTCACCTAGGTCTTTCATGGAGAATTCCTTGGACAACCATATTTTGACTGTTGTCAACATGGGAATATCATTCCCAATAAGGAGGATGTCATCCACGTACAATACGAGGAAGACAACAGCGCTCCCACTGACCTTTTTGAAGACACATGGTTCCTCTTCATTTTTGATGAAACCAAACTTTTTGATCACATCATTGAAATGAGTGTTCCAGCTCCGAGATGCTTGCTTAAGTCCATATATGGACCTTTGCAGCTTGCAAACCTTGTGATCAGTATCACTGGATGTGAAACCTAGCGGCTGTTCCATATAGATATCTTCCTCAAGATATCCATTTCAAGAATGCCATTTTCACGTCCATTTGCCATATTTCATAATCGAAAATAGGCTGCAACGGCAAGCAATGTGCGGATGGATTTTAGCATAGCCACTGGAGAAAAGGTATCCTGATAGTCAATGCCTTCGCATTGACTATAACCTTTTGCCACTAGTCTAGCCTTGAATGTCTCCACATTTCCCATCTGCACCAATCTTTCTCTTGAAGATCCATTTACACCCAATAGGTACTATACCTTCTGGTGGATCTACCAAGGTCCAGACTTGGTTTGAGTGCATCGAGTCAATTTCTGACTGCATTGCCTCTAGCCATTTCTCGGAGTCGATATCTGATATCGCCTCGTTGTAGGTTTTGGGATCATCACCATGAGCACCATTACCTACGAGGAACATTTTCTCTACTTTCCTCTGAAATAATACCTAAGTATCTTTCAGGGGGATGGGAAAACTCTTTCCGATCTACGAGGTGGAGGAGGTAGTGTTCTTATTGGCTCAACCTGATTTGGTTCCAATTGGTCCTTAGCTCGTTGTACTTGTGAGACTTTCTCATCAAGCTTAATCTGCTTTCCAATGCCGCTATCTTGAATAAACTATTTTTCAAGAAAGATGGCATGTCGACTCACAATCACATTGTGGTCTTCTGGAATGTAGAAATAGTATCCTAATGACTCTTTAGGATATCCTATGAATCGAGCTCTGAAAGGACCTAAACTCTAACTTGTCCGCTTGTTGTCTTTTGACATGAGCCGGACAACCCCAAATTCTGAGATGACTCAGACTTGGTTTCTTACCATGCCATATCTCATACGGTGTGGTAGGAATGGTTTTAGAGGGAAACCCTATTCAGTAGATAAATTGAAGTTAACAATGAATGTCCCCAAAGAAAATCAGGGAGGTCTGTGAAGCTCATCATGGATCGAACCATATCTAATAGAGTCCGATTTCTCCATTCTGAAATCCCGTTGAGTTGAGGTGTTCCTGGTGGAGTCCATTGAGAGACTATGCCATTTTCCTTGAGATAGTCTAGGAATTCTTGGCTAAGGTATTCACCTCCTCGATCTGATCGAAGAACCTTAATGGGTTTTCTAGTTTGTTTTTCTACTTCATGTCTGAATTCTTTGAACTTTTCAAAAGCTTCAGACTTGTGTCTCATAAGATACACATACCCATACCTAGACAGATCATCGGTAAAGGTAATGAAGTAGACAAAATTGCCTCTAGCCGGCACATCAAATGGGCCGCACACATCAGTATGTACTAGGGCAAGGAGATCTGTGGCCCTTTCCCCATGTCCAACAAAAGGGAGTTTGGTCATTTTGCCTTGAAGACAAGATTCACAAGTTGGATATGACTCGAAAGTCAATGGACTCAATAGCCCATTTTTCTCCAATTTGTTGATCCTATCTTCTGCTATATGACCTAATCTCAGGTGCCATAGATATCTATCATTTGGACTATCCCTAGGTCGTTTGGCATTCACGTTTTGCTCGATAGTTAGAATAGGTACATCAATATGTAGCTGATAAAGACCATTAATAAGAAAACCATTTGCAATTTTATTTCTTTCATAAAGAATGTTACAATGGTCCTTAAAGAAGGTAATCACATAGCCTTCTAGTGCTAAGCATGAAACAGAAATCAAATTCCTGCTAGCTGCAGGCACATAATAATAGTCTTTCAAAACTAAGTCTAAACCAGATGGTAATCGAAGAGGGTATGTTTCACCACCACTGCAGCAACTCTTGCTCCATTATCGATGCATAGGATCATGTCTCCATCCCTCAGCCTCCTGCTATCCTCAAGACCCTGCATGGAAGTGCACAGATGAGCACTAGAACCAGAGTCAAGCACCCAACTGGATGCAGAAGAAATCGTAAGGTTAGACTCAATAACGAGCATACCTCCAGAAGGACCTTCCTTCTTGTTCTTCAGGGTGGCCAGGTAAGTAGGGCAGTTCCGCTTCCAGTGGCCGTCGCTGTTGCAATGAAAACACTTTCCTTTGGCAGCGGCTTTCATCTTCGACTCTGCCTTCTTCTTCTTTGCTCCTACCACCTTCTGCTTTTTCGCAGACTTTTTTTTCTTTCCATAAGACTTTCTTTTGGAAGAAGTCCGATTCCATAGCAAGAACTGAGCCTTTAGAATCCTTTCATAGAAAGCTCAGCGGTGACCAGCATATTCATTAATTCGGCCAAGGAATTTTGAAGTTTATGCATGTGGTAATTCATGATGAATTGCCCATATGCATCAGTCAAGGATTGCAGAATAATATCATTCTGCAGATCCAAGTCTAACTTCACACCGAGCTTCTCAAGCTCTTCCATGTCCTTGATCATCATCAGACAGTGATCTTGGACTGACTGCCCATCACGCATCTTAGCCTTAAAAAGTCATTTCGTGACTTGATACTTGGCTGCGCGACTCTGTTCACCAAACATCTCCTGTACAGGTGAGCCAACATTTGGCGAGCAGTCCCGATATCTTCATGTTGGCGCTGGAGCTCATCAGACATCGAGCCCAACATGTAATATCTGGCCTTATTATCTTCGTCTACTCATTTTTCCAGAGATGCTCTCTGTTCAGTGGATGGACGGGCTGGTAAGGTGGGAGGGTCCTGGTCCAATACATGGGTTAACTTCTCAAAATCCAAAATGATTTTATAGTTCCTGAGCCAATCTTTATAATTGGATTCGGTCAGTCTATGTGTGTCCAGGATACGTGCTAATGGGTTGGACGCAGACATTTTCTTATAGAGAGTCAAAGATTCTAGTTAGATACTGTAATTATGACTTGACCAATTTATTTAGAGATTTTATTTTTAAATAAATTAGCTTCCACTATTTTCTCGGATCCCTACACTCCCTCTGTAGAGATGCGAAAATCTCTCATGATTAATGATTTCTAGTGGGTGGTGCGGTCTCACCAACTGACTCATCACCTCACCTAACAGTTATTGGTGATGGGTTAGCCAATGAGTGAACAACTCTTGTTCAATGATTCTCTAATCATGGTGCACCCAAACTTGGTCTCTAATTCATGAATCTCACCGTATCCGAAATATTGATCCACTCCTTAGTTAAGTCAGACCCACCATTTGCACAGACTGGATTCCTAATTGAGTCTCTCACCGTATCCGAAATATTGAGCCCAACTCATCCTCCAGCCCATAGCATCCAATGCCTAATAGACATGGTTGCATCTTTCTGGTGCAACTGAGCCACTGTATCCAGCCGAGAACAATCAACCCCGAAAGGGCCCGCACATCTACAATGGTGGAAGACCTCAGACTTAATCTTTTCTTAGGGAGAATTGATTCAGGTCTCATTAAACTAGACTTGTCATAGTCATAACAATTATGACTAACCTAGTGGCATGGGTTAGCTCGGATTATTGACCACCTCAGATCAGAACTGTGTCAATAGATATGGCCAGGTAAGTGAGATCGGTGGAAGGGAATATGCCATTAACTCGTACAAGAATGCATTCAGGTCGAGTAGCTTCCAATTAAAAACCAGTCGGTCGTATGTGCCAAACTTACCTTAGACACCAAATTGTTGAGTCAGAACCAATTGGGTTAGCCTACAATCCAGACTCTAACCTCTGAGCCTAATTAGGTCTTGCTTGATCGTGACTCGATCTTGACCCAGACTTAATCCTATTAGGCTGGTCAATTTAAGCATTGTTGATCCCATCTAACCAACTCTTGATTCGGTTTGATCAACCGCTTAGACCTAATTGAGCTACCCAAGCCCGAACCCAGTATTATGAATATGTCTTAGATCTGAAAATTCTCAATTTTAGATCTAATTAATATTTCATAATCTTAATTCTTAATTAAGTAGGGTTCATAAACAAAATATGCACAATAAATCCTAGGGTTTCAGGATCTAGGGTTTTGCAGAAAGTAAGTTTTGGATTTCTGATTAAGGACGAACGCGCAGCACCCCTACACATCATAAGAACACCCCATCAGATGGGAGGAGAGGGCCTTTAAACCTTTCTTCATTCTTATGATCGGACGGCCAAGAGGAACGCCTTAATCAGGAACATGTAATACTACAAAACAGTTTTAGATCTATATCATATATCTCATATACAAATTAGATCTAATCATGGCATATTTTGCATACATCTCATGTATCAAATCATGCATATTTTTAGATCTAAATTATCTCATAATAATCTAAAAAATTAGATTTAAATTGATCTTAATCAAAATAAATTCTAATCTAGACAATTATGTAGAACTATTCTACAACTAGTCTAGACATGCATCAATCATATCTCATATGATGTTTAAAATTAAATAATTTTTATTTACTATTTTTTAGATGTTATTATAATAATTATAATATCAAAAAATAGTAAATAAATAGATCTAAAATATGATTTAATCAAATTAAATTATAAACATGCAAGACTATTCTATAGAACTATTATATTTTAGAACTAGTCATGCATATTTTCTAATCTTAGATCTAAATTATTTAATTTTAATTTTTTTTGATTTCAGATCTGATCACATCTCATGTGACATCTAAAATTACTTATTTTTTGATTAAAATAAATTCAAAATTAGATCTAAACACTTTAGAACCTTGGCTCTGATACTAGTTGAAGGGAAATTCTAATTTTCCAGACCAGATTCGTTCAGATCTGATCGGATCAAGAGATATATTTCAAAATTTTTTTTCTTTAATTTAGATCAGATATAGGATGTTTTAGATTTAATTTTTATTATTTTAATAATTAAAGTAAATTTAGATAAATTAAATCAAATTTGATTTATCTTGACGTAGGGTAATCCTATTATCCGTTGATGATCCTGTAAGCAGCGGAAGATTCTGGATCTAGCCACGCAAGTGCCTGGCCTCTACCGATATCCACTTGAGCTAGATCTGAAGATCCTCTTCTTCTCTATCACATCTTCAAAAATTAGATTTGAATCTGATTTGGAGGATCTTTAAAACATCTTTCGAAGATCAGCAGTTGTCGTTTGCAGCAGCGTAGCCTTCTAGCTTTTTGTTGCCTTTCTCTCGTCTGGATTGCACCAACTTGGATCCAAACCACTTTGGGCATGGAGAGGAGAGGAAGAAGATGGACTTATCATGGAGGAGGATGAGAGAGGCAGCCTTGGGGTGTGGGAATTTTCAGATACTCCTTGAGTTGGGCATAAGGTCTTATTTATAGACTATGCATGATCCAACTCCTCTTCTTCCCAACCAATCACAACCCTTTGTGAAATCAGATCTAAATCTGATTTAGGTGGGAATAGAGTCCCTTGGATTCCTCCTTAGATGGCGCCTAAGACCAGTCAAAGTTGGTTCTTAGGAGGAGTCTAATCAGGAATCCAAAAAGGAGATGGAGTCCCTATCCAACAGGGACTCCTGGGTGCCTCCAACTTGGGCACACGCCAAGGGTGGCGTGCGCCCTCCTCCTTGCCAGGTTCTGGTAGGGGGACAAGCCCCCACCAGCTCTCCAATAGGTGCATGACATGTGGACAGAAGTCAAAATGTCAATGGTCAACATTTGACCAGTCAAAGGTCAACTTTTGACCAAAGTCAAAGGACGAGAAATGGTAGGTGACCAAAAATGGCAGGTATTATCTTACAAAATAAGATAACCCTTTTCTGATCTGGACAGGCTCCAGTCAGATCAAGTGAAGGCCTCTGATCGAGCACAAACTCCTTTGGCTCAGTCAGGACAACTATTTATGATAGTAAAAGAAGAACGTTAGGTTCAATCGAGTGCTAGCACGATTTTCTTGAACCTAATTGAATCTCATTCAGATCAATTGAACTGGATCAGTTCAATTGATGATCACCAGATTCAAACCCTTGTTTGTGTGACCCAGTTAGGTTCAGTTCTGTATGGTAATGGGATATATCATGATCTCTATCATCGACATCATCGAAACTCCTTTCGATGGATCAGAACTCTTCTGATTCGAACAGCTAGAATGATCGATCATCTAAATCATTCTAATTGCTCCCAAAATCCACCAGTGACACCTAGCAGTATATGGTGGCAACCCATCAGAGCTGAATGTGAACCTCTTGGTGCAACTACCTGTGTGATTAAGTTCTTCTATCTTGAGCCCCGATCAGATTAGGGTTAAGGTGAACTCGTCAAACCCTAGTTTCTGTCATATGATGTAATCATTCGATTCAAGTCTGATGTGAAAACCTAAATAGAAACTCTTTCTATTATTTCACTCTGCCATGGCCATGGGCTTTAGGACTTGATTCTCATGATCATCATAGGGCTGCTCCTCTACCACCGAGGTAGATAGATTCCATCTTGATGCAATCCAGTTCCTACAATGAACATGCTATAGCCAACATACACCTCAAGGATTCTGGATGGCTAGGAGATCGAGTTATGGTGTAGTCAAACTATAACACCCTCAAGGTGAACTGTCGATGCACCTCAGATCAAAGAATCAGACACACCACTACAGCATCGAGTCAGTCATTGATGAGAAGGTAGACTTCTAATGACTACTCGAGGTGGTCACGCTCAGTGCCCTTATTCTCTAATGAGTACCTGTACTCTCGCTTCATGTCTCCACACCGTAGACTCAAGACTCATCTACTAAAGAGAAACGATTGTACACCAATCTTTCGGATCAATCACCATCCTTATGATGATCCTATGGTCGAAAGCATTTTATGAGTTAATAATGATTATTCATGTCTTAAATTTTTTCAACTCTTAAAAATATGAATTATCATTACCATTAACTCAAAGGATGTATCACAGACACTAAATACACATATGTGATAGAAAATAACCTATTTTATTGATTTTAGTCAAAATTATAATTTTGCCCCTAGAAGTGTATTACAAGTGTCAGCCAATTCTGGCTTCTAGGGCACATATATCTAACATCTTGAGCCTCGATTGGATTAGGGTTCAGGTGAACTCGTCAAACCCTGATTTTCGTCATATGAATTAATCATTCGATTCAAGTTCGATGTGAAAACCTTAATAGAAACTCTTTCTATCATTTCACTCTACCATGACCATGGGCTTATGGACTTGATTCTCATGATCATCATAGGGCTACTCATCTATCGAGGTAGATAGATTTTCTCTTGGTGCAATCCAATTCCTACAATAAACATGCTATAGCCAACATACACTTCAGGATTTTGAATGGCTAGGAGATCGAGTCATGGTATAGTCAAATTATAACACCTTCAAGATGAACTGCTGATGCACCTCTGGTCAAAGAACCGAACACACCATTGCAGCTTTGAGCCAGTCATCTATGAGAAGGTAGACTTTCTTATGACTGCTCGAGGTGGTCATGCTCAGTACTCTCGTTCTCTAACAAGTACCTATACTCTCACTTCAGTATCTCTACACTGTAGACTTAAGACTCATCTACTATAAAGAAGTGATTGTACATCAATCTTTTGGATCAATCACCATCCTCATGATGATCCTATGGTCAGGAGTATTTTATAAGTTAATAATGAAAATTTACGTCTTAAATTTTCAACTCTTAAAAATTAGAATTATCATTGCTATTAACTCAAGGGATGTATCACAGACACTAAATACACATTATGATAGAAAATAATTTATTTTATTATTTATAATCAAAATTATAATTTTACCCTTAGAAGTGTATAACAAGTGTTAGTCAATTCTAGCTTCTAGGGAACACATATCTAACAGATTAGCCCCTCCTAAGCTTCTTCAAGTCTCTCTCCTCTCCAAAACCACCAGCAAGCTATTTCTCTTCCTAATTCTCTCTCTTAAATATTTCTTTCTTCAACCATTTTTCTTTCTTTCTTCAACAAACCATCACCAAAGCCTGCATCTTCACCAAAGTTTCTCTCCTGCTCCGAATTCCTGCAACCAGCTGCTGCCTGGGTTCTTCAGCGAGGTTCAAGGATGAAGATATCAGCAATAAGCTCCTCGATGTCCAGCTGATCACGTAGTTCTCAAAAGATCATTGTGATCTTATTTTGATGGTGTCTTCTATTTTTCATCTTTTGTATTTTTTTTTAATTTGCAATAAAGACTATTTTTAGTTATAATATTTTTATGTCTTTATTTTCTTGTAATTAATCTAGAACAGTTTATTATCCTTGGGATGAGCTGTGATCTATGGGTATGGTTCATACTCTTGGGATAGATTATATTTGGATTAATTCTTGGTATTATATCTAAATCAATTTAGACTAGCCTATAACTTTAACGGACAGGCTGTGATCTAAGGGTATAGGCCATGCTCTTTAAGATAGGTTATATCTTTATTGATTAGATATTAATTACAGCATATTAAAAAGAGTACCAACTATCAGATAAGTGATCAATTGAAACCCTAAGAATCCATCTCTATACTTGCAACCTTTTCTTAAATTAATTTGCTTATTTATTTATTTTCTTAATTAATTAAGTAGCCTTTTAATTAATTCTTAAATTCTACTCTCAAGTTAAATTTATTATTTAAATGCAATTAACATGATCCCTATGGATACGATCCCGACTCATCCTATCTATATAGTAGTGAGTTAGGTTTTATTTTTGACCGCCTATGACAGCGATCACCTACCTTAATCCATATATAGATGTCTAAAGCTTGCACACCTTAGACTATCTATGGATGTAAATCCTTTATGTTGTATCATATACACCTCTTCTTTTAGTTCTCTATTAAGAAAATCAGTCTTCACATTCATCTACTAAATTTCATATTCCAGATGGATAGCTATTACAAGCATAATTTGAATGGACTTGAGTATTATTATAGGAGAAAATATCTCATCATAGTCTATACCATAACACTGATGACACCCCTTGACAACTAGATGGATTTTATAGATCTCTACCTTCCTATCTGCATCTTTTTTTCTTTTGAAAATCCACTTACACCTTATGGATTTTATCCCTTCAGGTGGATCAACTAATATCTATATATCGTTGATCTTCATAGACTCTATTTCAGATTTCATGACTTCAAGCCACTTATCAGAGTCGAATCTCTGCATTGCATCCATATAAGTGATTGGATCCTCATTGTTCTCATCGAGCTTGATAGGATCACTATCCCAGATCAGAAAATCATAGTATCTATTTGATAGATGCAGTACTCTACCAGATCGTCTCAAGGGTGCTTCTACAATGGGCTCTAGGTTCAATCTTATCAAATTCAATTTTGTAGGTTCACTAGAATGTGCCGGCCCTTTTACCTATTGAGCTTTACTAAGTTCTACTTTAGAGACATCAGTTTCTTCCTCAAGAAACTTCTTTTCCAAAAAGACTATCCTATTACTGATGAACACTTTTTGTTCTTCAGTTAGAAGTAATATCCCATGATTTTCTTAGAGTATTTTATGAATAAGCATTTATCAAACCTAGATCCAAGCTTATCTATCTGCAAATGTTTGACATAAGCCAGACAATCCTAAACCCTAAGGTGAGAGAGTATCATCCTATGTCTAGTCTATATCTCATATGGAGTCTTTGTAACAGAATTGCTCAGAATATTGTTCAAAATAAAATAAGCAGTCTCAAGTGCATAACCTCAAAATAAAATTGGCAAACTCGCAAACCCCATCATGGACTGAACCATGTCCAACGGGTTTTGGTTCCTCCTTTCTGACACCCCATTATGCTGTGGTGTTCTTGGAGGGGTCTATTGAGAGAGAATCCTATTCTCTTCTAGATATATCAAAAACTCATTGAAAAGATATTTACCTTCTTGATCTAACCAAAGAGTTTTAATATTTTTTTCAAGTTATTTTCTAGCTCATTATGATATTGTTTGAATATTTTAAATGAATCAGATTTATTCTTCATAAGATAGATGTACCCATATCTAAATAGGTCGTTAGTAAAAGTAATGAAGCAGTAATATTTGCCTCTAGCACACGTGTTCATAGGTCTATATATATCAGTATGTACTAGACCCAGAACATCACTGGCTCGTTTATCCTTTCTAGTAAAGAATGACTTAGTCATCTTTCCAAGAAACTCACAAGTATTCAATGATTGAAAATCATTGATGTCAAGGATTCCCTCCTTGACTAACCTATTGATCCTATTCTTTTTTATATGACCAAGCTGACAATGCCAAAGATAGGCATCGATGATATTATCTAATTTTGGATATTTGTTAGACGTGCACATTATATTAATAGATTATAATAAAATATAAATATTATTTCTTAATTATCCTTGCATTATTATAACATCATTCATAATGATATCACAATAATTTTTCTTTATTGATAAGTAATAACCATCTTAGGCCAAAAGCCTTGCAGATATTATGTTCATCATAAAGGATGGACAATAGTGATAATCACTTAAAATAATATTATTTATTTTAAAAATAATCTCAATAATTTTCAATACTAGGACTGGAACATTATTTCCACCCCCAATATTCAAGATTCATCATAAAGGATGGACAATAGTGATAATTACTTAAAATGATATTATTTGTTTTGAAAATAAGCTCAATAATTTTCTATACTAGGACTAGAATATTACTTCCATCTCCAACATTTAGGATTCTTTCACCATTCTCAAACTTTCTACTGACCTAAAGTCCATGCAATGAATTATGAATACAAACTGGACTTCTGGTATTTAATACCTAGGTAGTAGTATCATAAGCAGAGAAATTATAAGATGTTATCATATAATAATCTTGACCAGTAACTATTTGTTGTTTTCCTCTATTCAGCCTATTTAGATCAAAAGAATAATTTCTCTTTCAATCTACCTAATTTGGGTCAGTAATAAACTTCTCATTTTGAAGGGGCTGAGACACCCCAACACGACACACCTCTTTTTCAGGAGTGCGGAAGGACTCATTCAATTTTTGAATCATTTCCTTCGGCTCAGCATCCTAAAATTTGTGATTGAACTCCTCATTCATTGCGGCCCGTATAATGCAACGCACTATGGTGCGATCATTAAGCCACTTCTGATAAGTGTCTTGGATCGCATCATGAGCATTCAGAGCAGGCTCCTTAGATGTTAGATCTGTAAGAACATATAGGATCTACTCATACTTCAGAACAATCTTTAATTTTTAATACCAATTATTGAAATTAGGTCCTATAAATTTGTTACTATCCAATAGTGAAAGAGTGACAAAACACTAGCCATTCTATTTAACTAAAAGAAAAACATAAGTCCTAATTAGTATGTGAATTAATAAGCCCAAAGACTTGAACTTTAGTCTAAAGATTCTTCCACTATTTTCTATGAATTGATAGCCTTTACCTCTAATTTGAGAAATTACACTAACTCCTTAGTGGGTACTAAAATTTATATAGACTATAAACGGGGCCGAGAAAAGCTCTGGCCAACCTGTGTGCATCTATAGGTAGGTTCTCAATCAATTATTTCTCTTAATAATTTTTAGTAATTAGTTTTACCCCAAATTTCTCTTCAGTAGGTGTAAGGCATCTCCACTAAAAGTCCTAGTTAGATCCAACCATTAACATGATTGAGTTTGGTGCATCAAACCAATGATGATCAAGCCTGAGAAAAGCTCTAACCAACCTGATCATCATTCAGAGAGTATAATTTAATCATCATATGATGGACAATAATTTTAATATCTAGATGAACATCAGGTATAAAGCACCTCCAATGTTTTCCTAGATAATTGGATCCATTGCTATCTACCTTAATAGGAGGCAATGGCTCAATTATCCTCATAACTTTGTCATTTTTAAAAATCTAATAATTTAAAGAATTTATGTTCCATATATTTTAAGGATAGAGAAGACATGGACTAAATTACTCCTACTGACTTCATTAAGTCATATCCTTTCACTGACTTCTCTAAGTCATGAATGAGGACTAGGATCAATTTTGATCTAAAGGCATCTAAATCAGTCTTACTGATCAAAATCAGTCACACTGATTTTTCTAATTAACATGGGTTAGCATGAATTACCAAGTGATCTAATCGGAATCTAATCCACCATATTGACCAGATAAGTGAGATCGATGGGAGGGATATGCCATTAACTCATCAGAGATCGAATTAATGCGAGTAGCTTTCAATTAAAAACTATCAATCAAGACCACCAAACTTATCTTAGACATCAATTAGTTAATTAATTTTCAACTCGATCAACCTAATAATCCAGATTTGACCGCTGAGCCAAAATCAAGTCCATTTAATTCTTATTAAAGACATGAACTTGACCAACTACAACTATTGTAATTGATCTAGAGTGTCCTTGACCTAATCTAAGATAACACTTGATTAGATTTGATCAACTATTCTTGATTAGTCCATTCTTTAATTCTAACCTTAGGTCTAACCTAATTAAATGACCTCATATGCTAACCCATTAACCAAGAGTTATGAATATATCTTAGGATCTTTAATTCACAATCCTAGATCCCAACAAACAATCCTTAATTCTTAATTATGTTCAAGGCTGATAGGTTGGGGTTCGATACCTCAGAATTAATTTATGTTTGCATGTAAATTTTAAAAATAAATTTTATAAATAAATTTTAAAAATAAATATAAAAAATAAATTTAAAAATAAATTATAAATTATTTAAATATAATTTAATAATATTTATAATTTATATTCTTAGATCAGCACATACTAGGACAACTTCTCCACTATAAGAGGTAAATCTTACAACAGGACAATCTTATAATATCAATATGTATGATCTATTATTTTTAGATTGTTATTAAAGAATTCATTTAGATCTAATTTAAATAATTAAAATAAAATTTAAATATGCATGTAAATCATGTTATAAAGAACCTATCTCTCTGATACCACTGTTGAAAAATGGCAGGCATTCTAAGCATGTTTTAAAATTTTTTTAATATGAAAATGAAAGATTAAATATTTTAATCTATTTTATATACTTAAGATCAAATCTAAAATACCTACCTAAGGATCTATGACATGAAATATAGTATGTATAAAAATTTAAAAAATAAAAACATCAACATCAATTATATCGATGTAGAAACCTAGATCTAACTTTTAGATCTAATAGCTAAGGGTCAGAACCTTATATCTGAGTGTAGGTCACTGATCTCCACTATTATAACTTCTAGATATAAAGATTTGAAGATTGCTCACAACCACATAGGGTGTTTGGCCTCTACAAATCATCCACTCCAAGTCCTACATTGATTCGATCTCCTGGGACTGCTAGATCGTGCGAAGATTATATGATGGGCTGATTTGAACTCTTCTCATTCTTCG
Source organism: Cocos nucifera (assembly GCA_006176705.1). NCBI lineage: Eukaryota > Viridiplantae > Streptophyta > Magnoliopsida > Arecales > Arecaceae > Cocos > Cocos nucifera. The sequence goes on from QRFJ01000585.1 coordinate 166,236, forward strand.
AACCTCTCGGACTTTTCAAAGTAAAAAATGAGTCATTGGAGGATGTGGGAAGAGGAAGAAGAACAAGGAAAACAAGCTCTCTCTCTTATTTTTCTTTCTCCCAAAATAAAATCCTAGAACTAGGTCTAGCTTGGTCTCTCACCCTTAGAGAAGAAGGATCTCTTCTTTTTCTCACACGCCTTAGATGGCTTCCCACCCTAAAACCTAATGCCCCCTGATGATTTTCTGCCCCTAATCTCTAATATTTTTCATGGAAAATAGGATTAGAAGTGGCACACAAAGAGAAATAGGCTTAAATAAATTGGGCGGCAATATTTGGATAAAGCTGAACTCTATTTCTCATTCAATCTAAACTCTTGGATTATAATTTAAAACCAATGAAATCTTATCCATTAGGGGCATGGGAAAAATCAGGGAGTGGACTTCTCATCACACACAAATCAATATTTGCATGAGAATAATAAAACATGAGAGTAGGTGGCGCATAGGGAGGTTGGCGCATGGACTAGCTAGTCCAACTTGTTTGGACTCTAATCTCCTTATTTGATTCCAACCAGATTAGAACCATTTTAATAAGACCAAATCCAATCCAATTAGGCTTTAAATTAACTTAATTAAATTTTAATTAAATTAATATTTGATCAAGTCAAAGTTCTGATCAAATTAGGAACCAATCTTCCTTAGCGATTGGATCATCTCATAACCTAATTGGATCAAACCAAATTGAATCCAATTCAATTAGATTTGATCCAAAATTCTTTGCTTAATCAAATTAGGCTAATTTAGTAATTTTATTATTAACTAATCCTCTAAAGATAGAGTTTCAATCAAGTAGAACTCTTGGTCATGAGACCCTTGCTAGTAGGACTCTTGACCATAAAGTCCTAGCTCAGTGGGGCTCCTAATGATAGAGTCCTAGCTCAATGGAACTCTTGATTATGGAGTCTTAACTCAGTGGGACTCTCCTCGATCATAGAATAGTCTAGTAAAATTCTCGATCATAGAGTGTCAGTCCAATGGGATGCTTGATCAGTCACATGATCAGACAAGTACTTCTTATGAGTGTGACTCCATAGTTTCAAACTTAAGCCGATAACATAGGAACAAATTTCTATACCAATCAAAGTGATCATCTAGCAATGGTACCCAACATCTAGATAGACTGAATGTAAGCAAAACAACATTCAAAACCTAGTAAAATATGATTATCATATGATTCATTCCTTTGACCCTAAATGCTCAGAGAATGACCTAGGGTTTAACTATTAACCCTAAATAAGTCATTCATATTATATTTTAAATTTCTAATCCATCACATGGATTATTCTAACCAAGATTTTGCTAAATTTAAATATAGTGATGCATTATCTCTAAACTCTTGGAGTGATAAATCCCATCTTAATTACGCACCGACTTAATAGGTACTTGACTGCACCCAGAAATCTTTCATGATTGAATTAAAAATTTAGATAGTCTGACATTAAAGTACAATGAGTTGCTTGCAAGTCACCATGGTAATCTCAGATTTGAGGGATACTTATATTCATATCCCTTTAAAGCAAGTTTTGACAGTAGAATGCTCCGCTGTGGTCACGTTCAGTATAGATATACTCCTATATCTCACCTGTATACCATACCAGTATTTTCATACTCCTTGGTTAAGAGGACAACCAACCTATATGGCATACAATAATCTATACTTGATATTGCTATCATCCTGGTAATAGCATGTCATTTGGTCGCGATCGGATTTAAGAACTAAATGATAAATCTTTCTTTATTGATTCTAAATAATCCTATTGACTTCATCATAGCACAGGAGTTCATTAGAAAATATATACATTTATGATGAATAAATGTCAAATAATATTTTATTAATTTATTAATTCATATATATATACATGAAAGAGCTTAACCATCAACAGGTAGATGATTGGCTTTGAGATACATTTCCTAACAAATCCAAACTCCAACCACCTGTTTCTTATTCATTCAAGTATTTTTCAAGAGGAAGAAGGGCACATTGACTGTAGAGCTTTCAATTCCTCAGATTGAGCTTCAACAACTTTTTTTATTTACTCATTTAGGAGCTTCTTGTTTGTGCTTTAAAATTATATTCAATTTTCTACTATAATAACTTTCAATAGGGATTGAAACTTGCGGGTAGGCTCATCTAAGTTTGGAATTAGATTTGTATGTCTAGAAGTGGCTTAGAAAAAGGTTTTGGTTGGATGCCTAAGAAAAATTAGCTAGGTTTAATTATAATCCCGATAAAATAATTGGACTCTAATCTTGATGATTATAGTTGAAATTCTCAAAGGATTGCTTGGAGAGTGGATATAGATTTTGTGCTTGACATCGAACTACTATAAAATTGGGTCTTTGCGTATAACTTTAATTTTCTTTGTCTTACTTTATCTATTGTGTCATATCTCTGCATATTCATTCATTGCTTCCATTAAATCTACACTCAGCTCACTTAAATTGTGCATATATCTATTTTAAATTATAAAAAGTTTTAGAAAACCTAATTCATCCCTCCTTTTGGGTTATCTCATTTGGCAACATCCACTTCTTCTACCACCATAGTTGATGTAGGGGATCAATGTACAGATGTGCACCATAACCTCCTGGTCGACACCAGGCATGTCCTCAGCTAACCATATGAAAATATCGACATTGGCTCGTAGGAAACTTAGGAGCCTGGCTTAGGAGGCTTTGTCCTACTATGATCCAATTTAGATTGTTCTGCTTGTTAGATATATGTGCCCTAGAAGCCAGAATTGGCTGACACTTATAATACACTTCTAGGAGCAAAATTATAATTTTGACTAATATCAATAAAATAGATTATTTTCTATCACATATATGTATTTAGTGGCTGTGATACATCCCTTGAGTTAATGGTAATGATAATTTATATTTCAAGAGTTGAAAATTTAAGACATGAATAATCATTATTAACTCATAAAATGCTCCCGACCATAGGATCATCACGAGGATGGTGATTGATCCGGAAGGTTGGTGTACAATCGCTTCTCTTTAGTAGATGAGTCTTGAGTCTATGGTGTGGAGACACCAGAGCGAGAGTACAGATACTCGTTAGAGAATGAGGGCACTGAGCGTGACCATCTCGAGTAGTCATTAGGGAGTCTACCTTCTCGTCAATGACTGACTCGATGCTGCAGTAGTGTGTCTGGTTCTTTGACCTGAGATGCATCGATAGTTCACCTTGAGGGTGTTATAGTTTGACTACACCATTACTCGATCTCCTAGCCATTCGGAACCTTGAGGTGTATGTTGGCTATAGCATGTTCATTGTAGGAACTGGATAGCATCAAGATGGAATCTATCTACCTCGGTGGTAGAGGAGCAGCCCTATGATGATCATGAGAATCAAGTCCAGAAGTCCATGGCCATGGCAGAGTGAAATAATAGAAAGAGTTTCTATTTAGATTTTCACATTGGACTTGAATCGAATGATTACATCATATGACAGAGACTAGGGTTTGACGAGTTCACCTTAACCCTAATCTGATCGGGGCTCAAGATAGAAGAACTTAATCACACAGGTAGCTGCACCAAGAGGTTCACATTCAGCTCTGATGGGTTGCCACCATATACTGCTAGGTGTCACTGGTGGATTTTGGGAGCAATTAGAATGATTTAGATGATCGATCATTCTAGCTGTTCGAATCAGAAGAGTTCTGATCCATCGAAAGGAGTTTCGATGATGTCGATGATAGAGATCATGACATATCCCATTACCATACAGAACTGAACCTAACTGGGTCACACAAACAAGGGTTTGAATCTGGTGATCATCAATTGAACTGATCCAGTTCAATTGATCTGAATGAGATTCAATTAGGTTCAAGGAAAATCGTGCTAGCACTCGATTGAACCTAACGTTCTTCTTTTACTATCATAAATAAGTTGTCCTGACTGAGCCAAAGGAGTTTGTGCTCAATCAGAGGCCTTCACTTTGTCTGACTGGAGCTTGTCCAAGTCAGAAAAGGTTGTCTTATTTTGTAAGACATTACCTACCATTTTTGGTCACCTGCCATTTCTCATCCTTTGACTTTGGTCAAAAGTTGACCTTTGACTGGTCAAACATTGACCATTGATACTTTGACTTCTTGTCCACATGTCATGCACCTATTGGAGAGCTGGTGGGGGCCTGTCCCCCTGCCAGAACCTGGCAAGGAGGAGGGCGCACGCCACCCTTGGCGTGTGCCCAAGTTGGAGGCGCCCAGGAGTCCCTGTTGGATAGGGACTCCATCTCCTTTTTGGATTCCGAATTAGAGTTCTTCCTAAGAACCAACTTTGACTGGTCTTAGGCACCCTCTAAGGAGGAATCCAGGGGACTCTATTCCCACCAATCAGATTTAGATCTGATTTCACAAAGAGTTGTGATTGGTTGGGAAGAAGAGGAGTTGGATCACAGACAGTCTATAAATAAGACCCTGCGCCCAACTCAAATTATAATTGAGAATTGAAATCCCATGCCCCAAGGCTGCCTCTCTCCCTCTTTCCTCCATGCCAAACCACCTTCTCCCTCTCCTCTCCATGTCCAAAAGAGTTTTGGATTCTTGGTTGGTGCAATCCAGATGAGAGAAAGGCGACTGAAAGCTAGAAGGCTGCGCTGCTGCAAAGGACAACTGCTGATCTTCAAAAGAGTTTTGAAGATCCTCCAGATCAGATCCAGATCTAATTTTTGGAGATGTGATAGAGAAGAAGAGGATCTCTAGATCCAACCTGAGTGGATACCGATAGAGGCCAGGCACTTGCGTGGCTAGATCCAGAACCTTCCGCTGCTTCACAGGATCATCAACGGGTAATAGGATTACCCACTTCAAGGTAAATTAAATTTGATTTAATTTATCTAATTTTATTTTAATTATTAAAATAATAAGAATTAGATCTTGAAAATATCTCAGATCTGATCTAGATCAAAAGAAAAAATTTTTGAAATATATCTCTTGATCTGATCAGATCTGAACGAACCTGGTCCGGAAAATCAGGATTTTCCTTCAACTGGTATCAGAGCCAAGGTTCTAAAAGTATTTAGATCTATTTTTAAATTTATTTTAATTAAAAAATAAGTGATTTTAGATGTCACATGAGATGTGATCAGATCTGAAATCAGAAAAAATTAAAATTAAATGATTTGGATCTAAGATTAGAAAATATGCATGACTAGTTCTAAAATAGAATAGTTCTATAGAATAGTCTTGCATATTTTTGAATTTAATTTGATTAAATCATATTTTAGATCTATTTATTTACTATTTTTTGATATTATAATGATTATAATAACATCTAAAAAATAGCAAATAAAAATTATTTAATTTTAAATATCATATGAGATATGATTGATGCATGTCTAGACTAGTTGTAGAATAGTTCTACATAATTATCTAGATTAGAATTTATTTTGATTAGATCAATTTAAATCTAATTTTTTAGATTATTATGAGATAATTTAGATCTAAAAATATGCATGATTCGATACATGAGATGTATGCAAAATATGCCATGATTAGATCTAATTTGTATATGAGAGATATATGATATAGATCTAAAACTATTTTGTAGTATTGCATGTTCCTGATTAAGGCGTTCCTCTTGGCCGTCCGGTCATAAGAATGAAGAAGGGTTTAAAGGCCCTCTCTTCCATTCGATGGGGTGTTCTTATGATGTGTAGGGGTGCTGCGTGTTCGTCCTTAATCAGAAACCCAAAACTTACTTTCTGCAAAACCCTAGATCCTGAAACCCTAGGATTTATTGTGCATATTTTGTTTTATGAACCCTACTTAATTAAGAAATTAAGATTATGGAATATTAATTAGGTCTAAAATTGAGAATTTTAGATCTAAGACATATTCATAATACTGGGTTCGGGCTTGGGTAGCTCAATTAGGTCTAAGCGGTTGATCAAACCGAATCAAGAGTTGGTTAGATGGGATCAACAATGCTTAAATTGACCAGCCTAATAGGATTAAGTCTGGGTCAAGATCGAGTCACGATCAAGCAAGACCTAATTAGGCTCAGAGGTTAGAGTCTGGATTGTAGGCTAACCCAATTGGTTCTGACTCAACAATTTGGTGTCTAAGGTAAGTTTGGCACATACGACCGACTGGTTTTTAATTGGAAGCTACTCGACCTGAATGCATTCTTGTATGAGTTAATGGCATATTCCTTCCACCGGTCTCACTTACCTGGCCATATCTGTTGACACAGTTCTGATCTGAGGTGGTCAATAATCCGAGCTAACCCATGCCACTAGGTTAGTCATAATTGTTATGACTATGACAAGTCTAGTTTAATGAGACCTGAATCAATTCTCCCTAAGAAAAGATTAAGTCTGAGGTCTTCCACCATTGTAGATGTGCGGGCCCTTCCCGGGGTTGATTGTTCTCGACTGGATACAGTGGCTCAGTTGCACCGAAAGATGCAACCATGTCTATTAGGCATTGGATGCTATGGGCTGGAGGATGAGTTGGGCTCAATATTTTGGATACGGTGAGAGACTCAATTAGGAATCCCAGTCTATGCAAATGGTGGGTCTGACTTAACTAAGGAGTGGATCAATATTTTGGATACGGTGAGATTCATGAATTAGAGACCAAGTTTGGGTGCACCATGATTAGAGAATCATTGAACAAGAGTTGTTCACTCATTGGCTAACCCATCACCAATAACTGTTAGGTGAGGTGATGAGTCAGTTGGTGAGACCGCACCACCCACTAGAAATCATTAATCATGGAGATTTTTGCATCTCTACAGAGGGAGTGTAGGGATCCGAGAAAATAGTGAGGAGCTAATTTGTTTAAAAATAAAATCTCTAAATAAATTGGTCAAGTCATAATTACAGTATCTAACTAGAATCTTTGACTCTCTACAGAAAAATGTCTGCGTCCAACCCATTGGCACGTATCCTGGACACACATAGACTGACCGGACCCAATTATAAAGATTGGCTCAGGAACTACAAAATTATTTTGGGTTCTAAGAAGTTAACCCATGTTTTGGATCAGGACCCTCCCACCTTACCAGCCCGTCCATCCACTTGAACAGAGAGCGTCTCTGAAAAAATGGATAGACGAAGATAATAAGGCCAGATATTACATGTTGGGCTCGATGTCTGATGAGCTCCAGCGCCAACATGAAGATATCGGGACTGCTCGCCAAATGTTGGCTCACCTGCAGGAGATGTTTGGTGAACAGAGTCGCGCAGCCAAATATCAAGTCACGAAATGACTTTTTAAGGCTAAGATGCGTGATGGGCAGTCAGTCCAAGATCACTGTCTGAAATGATGATCAAGGACATGGAAGAGCTTGAGAAGCTCGGTGTGAAGTTAGACTTGGATCTGCAGAATGATATTATTCTGCAATCCTTGACTGATGCATATGGGCAATTCATCATGAATTACCACATGCATAAACTTCAAAATTCCTTGGCCGAATTAATGAATATGCTGGTCACCGCTGAGCTTTCTATGAAAGGTTCTAAAGGCTCAGTTCTTGCTATGGAATGGACTTCTTCCAAAAGAAAGTCTTATGGAAAGAAAAAGAAGTCTGTGAAAAAGCAGAAGGTGGAAGGAGCAAAGAAGAAGAAGGCAGAATCGAAGATGAAAGCCGCTGCCAAAGAAAAGTATTTTCATTGCAACAGCGACGGCCATTGAAAGCGGAACTGCCCTACTTACCTGGCCACCCTGAAGAATAAGAAGGAAAGTCCTTCTGGAGGTATGCTCATTATTCAGGCAAAACGTGAATGCCAAACGATCTAGGGATAGTCCAAATGACAGATATCTATGGCACCTAAGATTAGGTCATATAGCAGAAGATAGGATCAACAAATTGGAGAAAAATGGACTATTGAGTCCATTGACTTCTGAGTCATATCCAACTTGTGAATCTTGTCTTCAAGGCAAAATGACTAAACTCCCTTTTGTTGGACATGGGGAAAGGGCCACAGATCTTCTTACCTTAATACATACTGATGTGTGCGGCCCATTTGATGTGCCGACTAAAGGCAATTTTGTCTACTTCATTATCTTTATCGATGATTTGTCTAGGTATGGGTATGTGTATCTTATGAGACACAAGTCTGAAGCTTTTGAAAAGTTCAAAGAATTCAGACATGAAGTAGAAAAATAAACTGAAAAACCCATTAAGGTTCTTCGATCAGATCGAGGAGGTGAATACCTTAGCCAAAAATTCCTAGACTATCTCAAGGAAAAATGGCATAGTCTCTCAATGGACTCCACCAGGAACACCTCAACTCAATGGGGTTTCAGAATGGAGAAATCGGACTCTATTGGATATGGTCCGATCCATGATGAGCTTCACAGACCTCTCCTGATTTTCTTTGGGGACATTCATTGTTAACTTCAATTTATCTACTGAATAGGGTTTCCTCTAAGACCGTTCCTACCACACCGTATGAGATATGGCACGGTAAGAAACCAAGTCTGAGTCATCTCAGAATTTGGGGTTGTCCGGCTCATGTCAAAAGACAACAAGCGGACAAGTTAGAGTTTAGGTCCTTTAGAGCTCGATTCATAGGATATCCTAAAGAGTCATTAGGATACTATTTCTACATTCCAGAAGACCACAATGTGATTGTGAGTCGACATGCCATCTTTCTTGAAAAATAGTTTATTCAAGATAGCGGCATTGGAAAGCAGATTAAGCTTGATGAGAAAGTCTCACAAGTACAACGAGCTAAGGACCAATTGGAACCAAATCAGGTTGAGCCAATAAGAACACTACCTCCTCCACCTCGTAGATCGGAAAGAGTTTTCCATCCCCCTGAAAGATACTTAGGTATTATTTCAGAGGAAGTAGAGGAAATGTTCCTCGTAGGTAATGGTGCTCATGGTGATGATCCCAAAACCTACAACGAGGCGATATCAGATATCGACTCCGAGAAATGGCTAGAGGCAATGCAGTCAGAAATTGACTCGATGCACTCAAACCAAGTCTGGACCTTGGTAGATCCACCAGAAGGTATAGTACCTATTGGGTGTAAATGGATCTTCAAGAGAAAGATTGGTGCAGATGGAAATGTGGAGACATTCAAGGCTAGACTAGTGGCAAAAGGTTATAGTCAATGCGAAGGCATTGACTATCAGGATACCTTTTCTCCAGTGGCTATGCTAAAATCCATCCGCACATTGCTTGCCGTTGCAGCCTATTTCGATTATGAAATATGGCAAATGGATGTAAAAATGGCATTCTTGAAATGGATATCTTGAGGAAGATATCTATATGGAACAGCCGCTAGGTTTCACATCCAGTGATACTGATCACAAGGTTTGCAAGCTGCAAAGGTCCATATATGGACTTAAGCAAGCATCTCGGAGCTGGAACACTCATTTCAATGATGTGATCAAAATGTTTGGTTTCATCAAAAATGAAGAGGAACCATGTGTCTTCAAAAAGGTCAGTGGGAGCGCTGTTGTCTTCCTCGTATTGTACGTGGATGACATCCTCCTTATTGGGAATGATATTCCCATGATGACGATAGTCAAATTATGGTTGTCCAAGGAATTCTCCATGAAAGACCTAGGTGAAGCATCCTTTATTCTAGGAATTAAGGTCTATAGGGATAGACCGAATAGGATGCTAGGACTTTCACAGAAGATGTACATAGAGGAAGTACTAAAGAGGTTTAGTATGGAAAACTCTAAGAGGGGATTAATACCCTTCAGACATGGTATTCATCTTTCCAAGAAGATGTGCCCTAGCACACCTGAGGAAATAGAATGCATGAGCAAGATCCCTTATGCTTCTGCAATAGGGAGCCTCATGTATGCCATGCTATGTACACGACCTGATATAGCCCATGCTGTGAGTGTCACAAGCAGATATCAGTCAAATCCAGGTGAAGAACACTGGACTTCTGTGAAATGTATCCTTAAGTACTTGAGAAGAACTAAGGATATGATGTTGGTCTTTGGTAATGGAGAACTCCAAGTCTAGGGATACACAGACTCGGATTTCATGTCCGATATAGATGATCGAAAGTCGACATCTGGGAGTCTGTTTGTGTGCAATGGTGGTGCTGTCAGCTGGAAGAGTTCCAAGCAAACCATGATAGCAGATTCTACCATGGAAGCAGAATATATCGCTGCATCAGAGGCTACGAAGGAAGCATTCTGGTATAAGAAGTTTGCTGCAGAAATTGGAGTAATGCCATCAGATGCCATTCCTCTATACTGCGATAATAATGGCGCCATAGCCCTTGCTAAGGAGCCAAGGTCTCACCAAAAATCCAAGCACATTGAGCGGCGATACCACCTTATCCGTGATTACCTCGAGAAGGGTTATGTCGAGGTCAAGAGAGACAACTCCATAGATAATGTGGCAGACCCACTTACAAAGCCGTTGGGCCAGCAGAAGATCGAAGCCCACCTTAAGAAGATGGGACTTAGACTTGTAGCCAATTGGCTTTAGGATAAGTGGGAGATTGTTAGATATATGTGCCCTAGAAGCCAGAATTGGCTGACACTTGTAATACACTTCTAGGGGCAAAATTATAATTTTGACTAATATCAAAAAAATGGATTATTTTTTATCACATATGTGTATTTAGTGTCTGTGATACATCCTTTGAGTTAATGGTAATGATAATTCATATTTTCAAGAGTTGAAAATTTAAGACATGAATAATCATTATTAACTCATAAAATGCTTTCGACCATAGGATCATCACGAGGATGGTGATTGATCTGGAAGGTTGGTGTACAATCGCTTCTCTTTAGTAGATGAGTCTTGAGTCTACAGGTGTGAAGACACCAGAGCGAGAGTATAGGTACTCGTTAGAGAATGAGGCACTGAGCGTGACCATCTCGAGTAGTCATTAGGGAGTCTACCTTCTCGTCAATGACTGACTCGATGCTGTAGTAGTGTGTCTGGTTCTTTGACCTGAGATGCATCGGTAGTTCACCTTGAGGGTGTTATAGTTTGACTACACCATTACTCGGTCTCCTAGTCCATCGGAATCCTGAGGTGTATGTTGGCTATAGCATGTTCATTATAGGAACTGGATAGCATCAAGATGGAATCTATCTACCTCGATGGTAGAGGAGCAGCCCTATGATGATCATGAGAATCAAGTCCAGAAGTCCATGGCCATGGCAGAGTGAAATAATAGAAAGAGTTTCTATTTAGATTTTCACATTGGACTTGAATCGAATGGTTACATCATATGACAGAGACTAGGGTTTGACGAGTTCACCTTAACCCTAATCTGATCGGAGCTCAAGATAGAAGAACTTAATCACATAGGTAGCTGCACCAAGAGGTTTGCATTCAGCTCTGATGGGTTGCCACCATATACTGCTAGGTATCACTGGTGGATTTTGGGAGCAATTAGAATGATTTAGATGATCGATCATTCTAGCTGTTCGAATCAGAAGAGTTCTGATCTATCGAAAGGAGTTTCGATGATGTTGATGATAGAGATCATGACATATCCCATTACTATATGGAACTGAATCTAACTGGGTTACACAAACAAGGGTTTGAATCTGGTGATCATCAATTGAACTGATCCAGTTCAATTGATCTGAATGAGATTCAATTAGGTTCAAAAAAATCATGCTAGCACTCAATTGAACCTAACGTTCTTCTTTTACTATCATAAATAGAACTATCATAAATAGTTGTCCTGACTGAGAAAAGGAGTTTATGCTCGATCAGAGGTCTTCACTTTGTTTGATTGGAGCTTGTCCAAGTTAGAAAAGGTTGTCTTATTTTGTAAGACATTATCTACCATTTTTGGTCACCTACCATTTCTCATCCTTTGACTTTGGTCAAAAGTTGACCTTTGACTGGTCAAACATTGACCATTGATACTTTGACTTCTATCCATGTATCACGTACCTATTGGAGAGCTAGTGGGGGCCTGTCTTCCTGCTAGAACCTGGCAAGGAGGAGGGCGCACGCCACCCTTGGCGTGTGCCCAAGTTGGAGGCGCCCAGGAGTCCCTGTTGGACAGGAACTCCATCTCCTTTTTGGATTTCAATTAGAGTTCTCCTAAAAACCAACTTTGACTGATCTTAGGCACCCTCTAAGGAGAAATCTAGGGGACTCTATTTCCATCAATCAGATTTAGATCTGATTTTACAAAGAGTTGTGATTGGTTAGGAAGAAGAGGAGTTGGATCATAGACAGTCTATAAATAAGACCCTGCGCCCAACTCAAATTATAATTAGAGAATTGAAATCCCACACCCCAAGGCTGCCTCTCCCCTCTTCCTCCATGCCAAATCCACCTTGTCCCTCTCCTCTCCACATCCAAAGAGGTTTGGATTCTTGGTTGGTGCAATCCAGATGAGAGAAAGGTGACTGAAAGCTAGAAGGCTGCGTTGCTGCAAAGGACAACTGCTGATCTTCAAAAGAAGTTTTGAAGATCCTTCAGATCAGATCCAGATCTGATTTTTGAAGACGTGATAGAGAAAAAGAGGATCTCCAGATCTAGCCTAAGTGGATACTAGTAGAGGTCAAGCATTTGCATGGCTAGATCCAGAATCTTCCACTGCTCATAGGATCATCATCGGGTAATAGGATTACCCACTTCAAGGTAAATTAAATTAAAGTTAATTTATTTAATTTTATTTTAATTATTAAAATAATAAAAATTAGATCTAAAATATTTCAGATCTAATCTAGATCAAAAAAAAAAAATTGAAATATATCCTTGATCTGATCAGATCTGAACGAATCTGGTCCGAAAAATCAGGATTTTCCTTCACTGCTTAGGTCAGACTTATATAGGGGGATCGAGATAAGTTGCTTGGTTAGCTCCCTGTGTTGTTGCTTTCTCGCATCATTGACATCGAAGATTTTGATGGGAGAGCTTTCATTGGCTTCTTGCCCTTAAGAGAGGCAATGTAGCAGTGCATGGCCAGAGCTTGATTGCCCCAAAGCATGCTCATTCCTTGGGCAGTAGGAAACCTTACCAATAGGTGGTAGGTGGAGAAGATGGCTTAGAGAGCATTCAAGACAGGCCTCCCTAAGATTGCATTGTAAATTGAGGCTACCTTCACCACTAAGAAGTCAAGCATGAATGTGGCTTGCCTCGGAGCTTACCTTATGGTCACAGGTAGGGTCACAACACCCTTGACGAAGATGATGTCACCTGAAAAGTCAACTAAGAGAGGACTATTCTTCCAAAGCTGGTTTGTAGGCAGATATATTTTGCAAAAAGCATCATAAAATAAGATGTTTGCAAAGCTTCCATTATCCACCAAGATTTTTTTTATATGATAGTTTGCAATGGTTATGGAAATAACTACAGCATCATTATGATGGCCCATTTCATATGGGCCCAACCACCAAAGAAAACAAGCACAAAAGGCTGGTGCATGAATCATAAAGCACCACAAAAAAGAGAGGAAGAACGAAAACTCTCGATGGGAGTCTTCTTCTCTGCGAATCCACCAAGCAAAGTTTGATTTGGAGCCAGATTCTGCCATCCTCCCAGCTCTATTTAAGAGCCCTTCCACCACTACAAAAAATATGAATATTAGTGATGGCAAAAAATTCCATCGCTAATAAAGACTTTTTGCTACTACAACACCAACAAAAAAAATGCCATCGATAATACTATTAGCTATGGTAATCTTAAGATTAGCCACGATAAGAGCCATCTCTGAAAGTCTAATTTTTTTTAAATATTTAAAAATAAAAAAAATATTAGTAATGGCAAATTTTGATTATTAATGATAAAAATAATACCATCATTATTAGAGATGGTTAAGTTATTATTAGTGATGGCTTAAGCCACTGCTAAAATTATTTAAAATTTTTAAATATTTTTATAATATTTAAACATAAAATATATATTAGTGATGGCATGTTTTGGATATTAGCGATGAAAAACATGCCATCGATAATTATTTTTTAAAAATAATAAATTAGAAAAAAAGATTATTTTAAAATATTATTGGTGATGAAATTAACAATGAAAGATTTGCCATTGCTAATAATCCAGACCCTGGTTCCAAATCAATTCAAAATTCTATCAAAACTAATTTAGTTAGGCTTTAAATCAAATCCTACTTGATTATAAAATTTAATTAATCTTAAATTAAGTAAAGATTAATTAAATTAAATCTAATTTAAATCAATTAGAAGAAATTAATTTTTAATTTAAGTTTAATTTAAATTCAATTTGAAATCCTATCAATCCTAATTTAATTAGACTTTTAATTCAAGTCCTACTTAGATAGTAAAATTCAATTACTTTCAAATGAAGTCAAACCTAATAAAATTTAAGTTGATTTAAATAATTAGAAAAAAATAATTTTTAATTTAGATTTGATTCAAATCTAATTAAAAATCTTGTCAATCTTAATTTAATTAAATTTTTAATTTTAGTCCTCCTTAGATAGTAAAATTTAATTATCTTTAAATTAAGTCAAGTCTAATTAAATTTAAGTTGATTTAAATCAATTAGAACTTAATCCATGATTATATTCGAATGTAATTCGAACTTGATTCGAATTCAGTTCGTAATCCTATCAAATCTAATTCAATTAGGCTTTGAATCCAAATTCTATATGGATTATAAAACCCAACTAACCTCAAATTAAGTTAAGATTAATCAAATTAATGCTGAATTAAATTAATTAGAAGAAAATAAATTTTAATTTAGATTCAATTTGAATCTAATTCAAATCCTATTCGAATCCGATTAGAAAATTTGTCATTCCTAATTCAATTAGACTTTAAAATCTACGTCCTACTTAGATCGTAAAATTTAATTACCTTCATATTAAGTCAAGTCTAATTAAATTTAATCTGATTAAAATTAATTAGGAGAAAATGGTTTTCAATTTAGGTTTGATTCGAATCTAATTGAAATCTAATTTTAATCCAATTCAAAATCCCGTCTAACCTAATTCAATTAGACTTTGAATCCAAGTCCTAAATAGATTTTAAACCAAATTATCTTGAAATTAAGTCAAGCCTAATTAAATTTGGTTTGATTTAAATCAATTAAAAGAAAATAATTTTTAATTTAGGTTTGTTTTGTATCAAATTCGAATCCAATTCAAAATTCTATCAAACCTAATTAAATTAGACTTTGAATCCAAGTCCTACTTAGAATATTAAAATCTAATTAGTCTCAAATTAAGTTAAGTCTAATTAAATTAAATATATTTTAAATTAATTAGAGCTCAATCTATAAATTAATTAGTTTAAAAATTTAACAAAATTCAATATTAACCATCCAAAAAATGATCTAGAAGAAAAAAATTAATATTAATATATATATATTTTTTAAAAAATATAATTATTAATAATGGCTTTAACAATTGAGAGATTGTCATTGCTAATAATTTTAAAAAAAATATTTTCAAAAATTTAATATTAGTAGCGATGTCGCTTTTGTTTTAGCAATGTTTTAGCCATTGGTAATACTTTTTTTTGATCACATTAAAAGCCATCGATAATTTTTAAAATTTTTTTAAAAAATTAATATTAAAATTTAGTATTTTAAAAAAAATTAATATTATTAGTGACGACATTTTGTTATTAGCAATAAGATGTGTTATTGCTAATAACTTTAGCATAGAAACTTTGATTTTGTCAATCGTATTACTGATGATAGTCTTGCCATCGATAATAGTACACCCATAAACTTTTGCCTGCCCGCTCGATGGAAAAAATTTTTAACTGAAAAAATTTCTCCATGCCTTCTTTGCTCCCCGTGTGTTCTTCTCGGCGTTCCACACTCCCCGCGCATCCTCCTTCCCGACAACCTAACCCCGCCGGCACCTCCTACGCCATGGCCCCAAGCCTGCCACCCTGGCCCCTCTTCGTTTGCACCATAGGTGCTCCTACGTGGTTGCCCGTTCCCTACTGCACTAGTGATAGGGACGCGATGCTGTCGTTAAGACACCGTGTTTATCAGTTTAATCCGACTTCTTAAAATTATTGAAAATATATAGATAGTAGTGAGTCGGGTCGAATCCACAGGGAAGGTAGTATTTTAGATTTGAAATCTTTGATTTTATAAAAGAAAAAGATAAAAAAGAAGAATTTCAAGATCAAAAGTGAAGTCGGAAAATAAAAAAAAATGAAAATTAAAAGGTGCAGGAATTTAAACTTGGTACTAAGATCTACTAGTTAGATCTTAGCATCTACTTGCAAGGTAATAATTTAAAATGTAGAAATTAAATTGCAATAAAAAGCAAGAAATTAAAGTGCAAAAATAAAATTTTTATTAATTAAAATTTCAAAATTTAAATACATGAAATTAAAAAAAAAATAAAATAAAATAAAATAGCCTGATCTCTGATCTTGGATCGGCATTGGCAGAAAGATGGTGTAGAAGCTCGGCTCTTCTTCTCGGCACCCGTTGCTTCGAAGCAGCCTTTAACCCATAGCCTGGCTTCGCCCTGTACCAAAGCTTCACCTTGATCGGAGATGTTGATTTCTGATGGCCTGGGGTTCTTTTTATAGAGCTAGGAGGGGGGTTCTTTTTATAGAGCTAGGAGGGCTGGATATTTTTTCTAAAGGCAATATGGGACTAATAGCCTTTGTAATCGTAAAAATATAAAGAAATTCGGATAAAATTTCAATCAAAACAGCTCTAATATGACTCTGCTAAATCTGATAAAATCCAGCCATTCAACAGAAATCCAACGGTCCAAAAATCATCAAAATCGGATGCAGATAAGCTCAGATCGGGTCGGATTAAATTTTGGCCATTGGATCGCGCTTGATCGAGGAAATCTGGCCGCAAATCGTGCTTCGGGAGTCTTGATCGCCGCCGGCAGCATTCTGGACCGTCGGATCATCGCCTGGATCGAGCGCTGCCGTCCGATGGTGATCCGCGTGATGTTTGTATCTGAATAAAATTCGGAAGCAACCACAGCCGTTCCGATCCTGACCGCAAACAACCACATCCGTCCGATCGCGCAATAACTGTTCCCATGGACCGCGTGGACCGACCGCACCGCACACCGCAACCAATCAGCGCCGCTGTTGTCGGACGAAAAGACTGAATTACCCTTGTGAGCCGCGATAAATTTCTGTAGACCCTTAAGGGTCTAGGTCCACCACGTGGCAATCTCTGATTCGCCGGAATTTGCTGAGCTGGCGGTCCATGCCTGGATCGTGGACCGGCTGATGGCTTCAACGGCTGAGTCGGCTTGATGGCTCGGCTTAGGCTTGGTGGCTCGGCTTGCGGAGCCGACTGAGCCGTTTTCTTTTTTATTTAATTTTTATTTATTTTATATTTTTAAAAATTCATATCTTTTTCATTTTAGCTCCGTTTTACTTGAAATTTATTTCGTTGTGATCAGAAAAATGAGCTCTTTCTATTGATAATAAAATTTTATTTTTTAATTTTTATTAATTTTTATTATTTTTTAATTAATTTTTTAATTAATAAAAATATGAATTTTTTTAAAAATTATATATAAATTGATTATTAATTATTAAAAATTAATATAAATTAATTGATAAATTAATACTTTTATTGGTGAATTTATTATACTTATCACACCCCCCAACTTAAGCTTTGCTCGTCCTCGAGTAAAGAAAGAATTTAGTTTTAAATACCTTTTAACTTTAGAGTTTCGAATTTTACCTAAGCAATTTTCAAAATGGCCATTGATATTCAGTAGAGCTTAAATGAGATATATCATTGGGGTATTAATACTTATCAATAGAAAAATTAAGTAAAGAACATTAAATTTTTCAGAACTTTTTCTAAATTATTTCCACTTTTATCTCTGATTTGTCTAAACTTTCATATAGGCAGGTGTATTGCTACTTCCATCCTTCATTTATTAATTTTTATTTTTACATTGCCCACTTTTTGATGCGAATATCATTGCTTACTTAGGCAACGGGACCCGGTTACTCGGTGGGAAACCAATGTTTTTTTTTTTTTTTTTTTTTTTTTTTTTTTTTTTTTAACGTTGTACCACTATTGAGTGTCTTAACTCCTTAAGCTTTCTATTTGATCCATGTAGCGAGTCTTGGGCCAATGACTCCCAAACCAGTTGGCTTTAGGGCACTAGGTATAGATTACCCCTCGGGCTTACTAGCTTGAATCAAATAGGCTACGAGTTAAGACTAGCTTTACAACGAGCTTCTTTGCCCTTCCCACCTTTTGACGCGAAACTCAATGCTTGCTTAGGCAAAGAGGCCCGGTTACTCAGTGAGAAGTACTTGGAAACTATTTTATTAAAATAAATTTTTATATGAAGAAATGTATATTTACCCTACACAAGCCTATAAAAAGTAGACTTTTCTTTGATGCTAGTAAAAATAATTAGAAATGCTCCAAGAAAATTTTTTTATGTTCTAGACTTAACTCTTTATTGAATTTTCTTAATACTTGATTCCTCAATATCTCATAGATTCTCTAATCTGTGCATCAATTTTCTTTTTAAAATGCTTAGTTTAATTCGATTCTTAAGCATAATCAAGTATCTAAATACTAAATACTAACTTTTTCGAGGACTTAAAATTTTAAAATTTTTATTTTTCCCTTCCCCCAACTTAATCGACATTGTCCTCAATGGAGAAGAAAAAATAAAGGATGTAATAAAGAACATGAAAGAATACACCTAACTCAGTATATATATATTTTTATTTTTTATTTATTTATTTTTTTTTTTGGTCCAGCACATGCCTTTACAAATTTGAGCTTTCCCTCCAACTTATTCAAATTATCCTAATAAAATAAATTAGATAAAAACTAAATATTGGGTTGCCTCCCAACAAGCGCTAAGTTTACCGTCTTCAGCCAGACACAATGTAGCTCACTATCCTGTATCGAATATTGGATTGACAAATTCCAATGATTTTGGATTGCCAATCTTAAAAAGTTGATTTTGATTTTTAATCCCATTATTGATATATTCATCGTTAATTTTTGGGATATATTTTATGATTCCATTCTCAGACCCATGTTTATTAAGAATTACTCCTATTTGTTCTTCTAAAATGCTCATGAATGGAGTTTTAGGAGTTAAGTTTGATTCAATGGGTGCTGGAATGGTGACTAAAGGCGGTTTTAATTCTGGAGGTAAATTAATTTGATCCTGCTTAAACAACTCCATTGATATTTCATTACATGCCTTTTGATTTTTATAAGAAGAACCAGCTTCTAGGGTTAAAGGGAATAGGACATTAGGTTTATAAGTCTCGGGTAAATCATCTATTCTCTTTTCCCTTATTTCTATCTCATTTAAACTGGAACTAGCATCAGTACTAATTCCTGGCTTGGGTTCTTCTATGTGGTTAGTCTCAGTACTAACCAGTTCCTCTAAATTTTTATTTTGGCTAGCATCAGTACTAGCCTCTCTCACCTGGTCTTGATATGGGTGCATAAGAATCCTATAACTTTTAAGTTCAGGAATTACTTTGGTATTCTCAAATTGGGGATTCTTAGATGAAATATTAGATTGATAATTTAATCCAGGTGGTTGGTGGTCATTAGGTGGGTTATTTGAAATTGGTAGGTTCGGTAGTTGATCTAGTTCTCTCCTCATGTTAGACTCAACTAATTATCCTATTTGAGCTTCTAGTCTGGCGATAGATTGCTGTTGAGTTAGAATTAATTGTTGAAGTTGGTTAAATCTATCATCAGCTAGATTGGTCTGTTGAGGAGGTGGGTATGAAGGCTGATTATAATATGATGGCTGGTTAAACTGACTAGGCTGACCATTATTATAGGCATAATTTTGATAATTTTGCTCAAGTGAAATTTGGGTCTGAGCCTGAGTCTGTTGGGATGTCCAAGAAAAATTAAAGTTACTCCAATCTGAATTATATGAATTTGAAAATGGGTCATTAATCAATTTGGAGTATCCTTGAGTAGCTTGAACTTGTTCTTGGATAAAATGTGGAAACTGTGCAGTTATAGGATATTCACTTACATGATGGGTTGGACTAGCACAGATTGAATAATTCTCCTGATAATTCTCCTGATAATTAGGAGATGATGTGAATTGTGCAGGAGATTGTTGACCTAGTGTTAGGAGTTGATCTATTTTCTGAGCAAGAAGGTCAACTTTACCTAATTTTTGGATAATTAGATTTATATTAGCCATTTGATTATTATGTTTAATGTGAATCAACCATTCAATTATGTTCAACTAAATCAGAAAAAATAATTTTCTACCATGCATGTATTAGTGTAACCCTAATGTATGGTTTAAAAAATTTTTAGAATATTTTTTTTTTATTTATTATTATTATTATTATTATTATTTTATTATATTAAAAATTATTTTTTTTTAATTATTTTTATTTATTAATTTTAATTTAATTTAATTTAATTTAATTATTAATTTTTAGTTAGTTTAATTTTTATTTTATTTTATTTTTAGAGGAGAAAGGAGAAGAAAGAATAAAGAGTTCTAAAGAAGAGGTCCTAAGGAGTCCTAGAACTAAGAAGAAAGAGAAGAATTCGGTTTAATTAGATCTAATGTTGGTTAGCAATCAAGTTGGTCAATCAATCCTGACTAAGGGTTATCCTAGATCTAGACAGCTCCTAACTGCCAAGGTCACCTTCAAGCCCTCCAAGTGTAGGATTAGCCAATCAACTAGCCAGGTAAGTGTAAGGTCGGTGGGAGTCCCCCCGTTGCTTGCCTTAGACACCAATTATGCTTGGCCAGGTAAGCGAACGGAACCAATTAAAAACCACCTTCCTTCGGACCCAATCGTCCCTGAACCACTTTCCTAGACACCAGTCAACTTGACTTATCCTAACCCGGTTCAACTCTTAGGATTTCTTGTCCTATTGAGCTCGAGTTCCTAGGGTTGATGTCTAATTGATTTTAAAATTAAAGGCTTAGGTCAATGTG
Organism: Cocos nucifera; assembly: GCA_006176705.1. Taxonomy (NCBI): domain Eukaryota; kingdom Viridiplantae; phylum Streptophyta; class Magnoliopsida; order Arecales; family Arecaceae; genus Cocos; species Cocos nucifera. The sequence continues at coordinate 187,084 of QRFJ01000585.1, forward strand.
GAATGCTGGTTGGTTGTTTGTGGGCTAAGAAAGGGTGATCAAATCCCCACCTTATCTTGTTTAATTGGGTTGTGCCCTTAATTTGATTTAATATGAATATGCACGAAAAAAAAATTCAATCAAAAGATTTTATGCAATTTAAACTAGATGCATGCAACTAATTGAATTCTGAAAGGCTTACCTTGCTTCAAGCAATCACCAAAAAAAAATAAAAATAAAAATAAAAATAAAACTAATATGATGCATGCTCTAAACAGTTAGGATTTCTAATTTCATCATGAGGCTTTTAATTAGGTTTAAATGGATATTTTTTTTAAAATTAATTTAAAAAAATAAAATAAATAAATAAATAAAATAAAAAGAAAAGAGAACTAGGGTTAGGATTGATCTCACCAGGCAAAACTTCTGATTCTTTTTGTTCTTTTTTTATTTTCCTGTAAAACAATAAAAAAATTAGCAAGAAATATAAAAATTTTATTTATAATTTATTTATAGAAAAATCAAAGAGATCAAAAATTTAATATCCATGCCTTCCCCGGCAACGGCGCCAAAAACTTGGTGCGTTTGTCGGAATTATTTTTAATAAATCAAAGAAATCAAAATCAAAAATCAAAAACCTTCCCCGGCAATGGCGCCAAAAACTTGATAGGGACGCGATGCTGTCGTTAAGACACCGTGTTTATCAGTTTAATCCGACTTCTTAAAATTATTGAAAATATATAGATAGTAGTGAGTCGGGTCGAATCCACAGGGAAGGTAGTATTTTTAGATTTGAAATCTTTGATTTTATAAAAGAAAAAGATAAAAAAGAAGAATTTCAAGATCAAAAGTGAAGTCGGAAAATAAAAAAAAATGAAAATTAAAAGGTGCAGGAATTTAAACTTGGTACTAAGATCTACTAGTTAGATCTTAGCATCTACTTGCAAGATAATAATTTAAAATGTAGAAATTAAATTGCAATAAAAAGCAAGAAATTAAAGTGCAAAAATAAAATTTTTATTAATTAAAATTTTAAAATTTAAATACATGAAATTAAAAATAAAATAAAATAAAATAAAATAGCCTGATCTCTGATCTTGGATCGGCATTGGCAGAAAGATGGTGTAGAAGCTCGGCTCTTCTTCTCGGCACCCGTTGCTTCGAAGCAGCCTTTAACCCATAGCCTGGCTTCGCCCTGTACCAAAGCTTCACCTTGATCGGAGATGTTGATTTCTGATGGCCTGGGGTTCTTTTTATAGAGCTAGGAGGGCTGGATATTTTTTCTAAAGGCAATATGGGACTAATAGCCTTTGTAATCGTAAAAATACAAAGAAATTCGGATAAAATTTCAATCAAAACAGCTCTAATACGACTCTGCTAAATCTGATAAAATCCAGCCGTTCAACAGGAATCCAACGGTCCAAAAATCATCAAAATCGGATGCAGATAAGCTCAGATCGGGTCGGATTAAATTTTGGCTGTTGGATCGCGCTTGATCGAGGAAATCTGGCCGCAAATCGCGCTTCGGGAGTCTTGATCGCCACCGGCAGCGTTCTGGACCATCGGATCATCGCCTGGATCGAGCGCTGCCGTCCGATGGTGATCCGCGTGATGTTTGTATCTGAATAAAATTCGGAAGCAACCACATCCGTCCGATCGCGCAATAACTGTTCCCATGGACCGTGTGGACCGACCGCACCGCACACCGCAACCAATCAGCGCCGCTGTTGTCGGACGAAAAGACTGAATTACCCTTGTGAGCCGCGATAAATTTCTGTAGACCCTTAAGGGTCTAGGTCCACCACGTGGCAATCTCTGATTCGCCGGAATTTGTTGAGCTGGCGGTCCACGCTTGGATCGTGGACCGGCTGATGGCTTCAACGGCTGAGTCGGCTTGATGGCTCGGCTTGGCTTGGTGGCTCGGCTTGCGGAGCCGACTGAGCCGTTTTCTTTTTTATTTAATTTTTATTTATTTGATATTTTTAAAAATTCATATCTTTTTCATTTTAGCTCCGTTTTACTTGAAATTTATTTCGTTGTGATCAGAAAAATGAGCTCTTTCTATTGATAATAAAATTTTATTTTTTAATTTTTATTAATTTTTATTATTTTTTAATTAATTTTTTAATTAATAAAAATATGAATTTTTCAAAAATTATATATAAATTGATTATTAATTATTAAAAATTAATATAAATTAATTAATAAATTAATACTTTTATTGGTGAATTTATTATACTTATCAACTAGCCCCACCTCCCTCGAGGCTACCCTAATCTCATAGCCCTGACCTCGTCGACATCTCCTGCTCCATGATCCTGAGCTAGCCACCATAGCCCCACCTCTCTTGCTGCTGCCCCAAACCAGTTGGCACCTCCTGCACTGCTACCTTGAGCCGGCTACCCCGATCGTGCCTCTCCCATAGCCATCCCCAACCCACCAATGCCTTTTATGCTGTAGCCTCAAGCCCGCCATCTCGGCCTTGCCTCTCTCATGGCTGCCCCCACCCTGCCAGTGCCTACAATGCCATGGCCCCGAGCTCACCACCCTAGCCCTGCCTCTCTCGTGACCACCCCCACCCTGTTGGTGCCTCTAACACTATGGCCCAAGCCTGCCACCCTAGCCTTGCCTCTCCCATGGCTGCCCCCACCCCGCCAGTGCCTCCTTGTCTGTGGCCCTGGAGCCTACCACCCCTATCCTATCAGCCTCCCCATGGCCCTATCCCGATTGATCTAACTACACGACCCCTGCATCACCACCCCCAGCCTGCGGCCCCAATCTTGCAGCCCCTTACAGCCCCTTCCCTCCTACTATAAGTAGCAATAAGAGCGATAGCATTAGTGTTGGCTGATTTTGTTTAGTATTAGTGACAGCATTAGTAATGACTAATACCATCACTAATTAATTAATTAGATGTATGGGATTGGATCTCGACATGCAGAGTGTTTGAATTAAGAGAAGATGTCGGACAGTATTATAAACATGGGGCTGGGGCATGCCCTGCATGCTCAGCCATCGGGTCATAGCTGATGTCAAAGGCATTTCGCTCTCGCATGTCGGACATCATTAATTATATATTAATTTGAATAAAATTTATATTGCATGGAATGATAGACTCACTAGTTGATTGATGTATATATTCTAATGTATCCATATATTTATTTATTTTTTATATGGATAAAAAATTATGTACATTGATTAATTGATTATCCACTATGGATAGTTTGAAAAATGTAAGTAATTCTATAGGTCATTACAATAATCAAATGGTATGCTGAGGGTTCGAAAAAAATTTTGGATAGAATTTTTTTTTGTTCTCCCTATATGGGAGAACTAAGAAAAAATATTACCAAAATTTTTTTTGGCCCCGTTGTATATCGTTTGATTACTATAATGGATCAATAGAATTAATGTATTTCTTGAATGGAATAGGATCTATCTTTATCAATTAGTTGATGATAGGATGTATTAATTTACTATGTAAGCTATTTTGAATAATAAAATAGTATTTTGTAATTGTCTTATATTTATGTATATGCAGAATTTTTAAATAGTTGGCCATGGATCGCAATTAGATGGACCATCGAGTAGTCGATGAAAAGATTTCTATTGAATGTAGAAAGGATGTAGAGTATTTTTTAATTTTATTTTTGATAATGTGGCACTCTTACATCAAGGATGGGCTCATTGTCCTTGTAATAGATGTGATAATAGAGAAATATTTGATAGAGATACAATTACTATCCATTTGTATAAGAATGGACTTATGCCCAACTATAAGCATTAATATCTACATGGAGAGATGTAAGAGAAAGTTGCAAGGGCTAGAACTGGGCAGGATATGGACACAGATAAAATGGTAGATATGATTATGGATGCGATTGGTCCTGAATTTAACTAAGATATGGAGGATGATCCAAAAGCTGATAGTGGTGATTTCTACCATATGCTGAAAGATACTAATGAACCACTATAGTCGGAATGTGAAACACAAACTGTACTATCAACTATGTCAGAGTTATTGAACTTGAAGGCCAAGTTTAATATGATGGTTAATTATTATGATAGGATGGTAGCAATAATAAAAAAAATACTATTGAAGGATGAAAAACTTGTTGAGAGCTTCTATGCTTCAAAAGAAGTGGTGAAAGGGTTCGGCATGGGATGTAAGAAAATAGATGTATGCCACAATGGTTGCTTGCTTTTCTATAAAGAGGACCAACAAAAGAGCTCATGCGGCATATGCGATGCAAGCCGATTTAAGCCAGTGCAAGAGGATAGGAATCAGAAGGACATACCATACAAGGTTCTTCGATATCTTCCTCTCACTCTTAGACTTCAAAGGCTCTACTTGTCCAAGAGTATTGTCGAGCAGATGAGATGGCATAAAGAAGGACCACGCAAGCACCTTGATATGATGTGTCATTCATCAGATAGCGAGGCATGGAAGCAATTGGATGCTTCCCACCCTTTATTTGTTCAGGAATCATGCAATATCTAGCTGGATCTATCTATTGATGGCTTTATACCATTTGATCATGCAGCAGTCCTTTATTCATGTTGGCCGGTCTTTATTACTCCATACAATCTATCACCTAGGATATGCATGAAAGAATATAACATCTTTCTTACATTACTCATTCCTGGTCCACAACATCCTGGTAGAAGCATTGATATATATCTAAGGCTTCTTGTTGATGAGTTGAAATTGTTATGGTCCGATGGCATTCATATTTTTGATGCATTGAAAAAGTAGAATTTTATAATAAAGGCTGTGTTGACGTGGACTATTGCAATTTTCTTGCTTATAGGATGCTGTCAGGATGGAGCACTCATGGAAAGCTAGCATATTCCTATTATATGAAGAATACAAAATCTTTTCAATTGAGCATGGTCATAACCCTTCTAGTTCGATTGTCATCATCAATTCCTTCCTGAGCATCATTCTTTTCGAAAATAGTAGGATAGTTTCAAGAGGAATAAGATAGAGAAGGACCATGCACCCTAGAGACTCAGTGGTATGAAAATATTTTAAAGGGTATCCCAATTGGACAAAGTCCTGTTTGGCATTAAATTTGACAAGCAAAAGCCTCGAGGATTTGGTAGAACTCATAACTGGATGAAGCGAAGCATGTTCTGGGAATTGCCGTACTAGTCCACTAATTTGATACATCATAACCTTGATGTCATGCAAATTAAGAAGAGTATATTCGATAATATTTTCTATACTATTATGGATGTCAAGGGCAAGATGAAGGACAATCTCAAGGCTCGAGTAGATATGAAGAACATATGCAAGCATTCTCTATTAAAGCTGATTGAGGTGTTACCCGAAAATTTTTTAAAGTTGAAAGCATCTTATACCTTAACATGGGAGTAGTTGAAAGACATTTGTGAATGGTGTAAAAGTCTTAAATTTTTAGATGGTTATACAAGTAATCTAGCTCAGTATGTCAATGTTAAAGAATACATATTCTATGAGCTAAAGAGCCATGACTGCCATATATTCATGCAATGATTATTTCCATTGGCTTGGCATGATCTCCTTCTCAACTCCATATAGATTTTTTTGATCGAGCTTAGCCTTCTCTTCAAAGATATTTATACTACTAAACTATCTACTGACCACATATTCAATCTTAAGGCTAGCAGTGTAGAGACTATATGCAAGTTGGAGAAGATATTTTCTTCTAGTTTCTTTGACTCCATGGAGCATCTCATGATTCATCTGGTGTATGAAGCTAGGATGGAGAGTTCAGTGCAATATAGGTGGATATATCCATTTAAAAAATACATGTATAGTCTCGAAAAGAAAGTAAAAAATAAGATCCAAGATGAAAGTTCTATTATGGAGGCGTATATAATAGAAGAGATTTCAAATTTCAGTCGATACTACTTTAATCCTAGTGTGCAGACCAAGCTGACTAAAGTGTGTCGAAATGATGAGGGTGGGGCTGATGGATCCGAGCAGTAGATCTCAATATTTGCCTATCCCACTTAAGAATTTAGGCTCGAGGTTCGTCGGGTTTTCTCCGATACTAAACTTTGACATGTAGAGACATATATTTTGCTAAACTATGCAGATGTTGACCCATATGTCCAGTAAGTGTCCATCATAATCTCATCTTTTTAATCACTTATTTCAGTATACTTATCTTATGCATATTTAGGCAATATGATGAGATGTTGAAAGGAGAAAATCTGAGCATAACTGATGAAGAAGTATCAACACAGTGCTCAGAGAACTTTATATGTTGGTTCCATTAATTTATTATTCAAGGTAGCGAGTCCATATCAAGAAAGCTAAGACCATTAGGTTACGGGCTTGAAAAATATATGACATACTGTAGTGGCTATAATATAAATGGTTTCAAATTTCACACCTAGCAATATAAAAGTTATAAAAGCATAATAAACAATGGTATGTGCATAAAAGATAACTGGTGGAAAGATAAGTTGGAAAGTAACTACTATAGAATCCTTGAAGAAGTAATTAAGATGAGCTACATTGGAGGTAATAGTATCATTCTATTTAAGTGCCAATGATTTGATACTGACAATGGTATGAAGATTGATCCACGGCATGGGCTTATTGAGATCAAATATAGATCAAAAGCTTATATCAACGATCCATTTGTACTAGCTGCACAAGCTGCTTAAGTGTATTATACTTCTTTTTCATCAAGAAAAAGAGGAAGAAAAGATTGGTGGGCTGTATGCAAAATTAAATCTTGAGCCATTTATTATATGCTCAAAGAAGAAAAAGAGCCCCAATTATTAGAATGCTTTCAAGAGGATGAGATGGTAGGAGTTCATCAATTCTTCGATGATGTAGAATTGGATGCTCCAAGAATACTTCTACGTGAAGATAACCAACATGAGGAGGTAGATCCAACTGAAATTATTTTAAAAGATAATCCTCCTCAAGAAGAGAAAGAAAAGGAAGAAGAAGAGAAAGAGGTGGAAGAAGAGGAAGAAGAAGAAGAAGATTCTAAAAGATACCAAATATCTAAAAGTTAAGGCCGATGAGTAGTGCTAAGTATATAATTTTTGGATCATTTTAATTACTTATCTTGCATAATTTTAAATCTTGCATTACCATCCATAATTATTTAATTAATTTGATAAATCTATTTATTTTTATTTTTAGAGGGCATATATCATATCTTCTAGAGGCTGGAGCCATGCCAGTCGAGGATAGAGCTCTAGAGGAGAGAGCGATCATATGGCCAGTTCTCATGATTTTTCACCTCTTACATTGGATAGTAAGCTCTAATACTTTACATATTCTTATTTATATTATTTTATTATTTATTAACTAATATAACATTCTTTGTATTAGATTTTTTGCACTCAAGTTTGGAGGACAAGAGGTCACCAGTGACCCCACAATCCCATATAGTAGAGGTTGTCAGCTCTCAAACATAGTGCTTTGGTTAAGGACCCACCCAACTTGCTGCTCCTCTGACTAGGTCTGAGGATAGGCAGATCATCCATATCTAGAGCTGCTTGTATGTACTACATGCTCAATTAATATGTTTAGAATTTTGTAATTTTAGAGTTAACATTTATTCTTCAAAATTAATTTTGCAGCACATTTAGAAAGCCTTCAACATCTCATGTCATTATCGAGATCATATGCTGATTGATGCTGGACCTGGTGAATGATTTCTCGAGTTGGCCATTGGGAGCTTGTGATGCAGTCGAGAGATATTTTTGGTAAGTCAAGATTAGTTTAATTTATTCCTTCCCAATACGTTGGTATTTTAATTACCTAAAACTAGTTTATTACCAATTCGAGACTCTCCAGGATGAGGAGGCTGGTCGTCAGGTCATACAAAAGCTCCGAGATGGCCTCTATAGCCTCAGGTAGTCTGCCATCTAGCACTCTAGTTCCCAGTCACCATCGGATTGGAGGTTCTTCATGGATCACTGGATGTGGACCGACATATGACAGGCCCTCTACGATCAGTGGAGCAGTGAGGAATACTTTGGTAGATGGCAAAGGACCCAGCAAAATCAAGCCGCCCAGCAGGATCTGATCAGGCATATGGGTGGCTCAATTGGCACACATATTATGGTCGATAGACTGGCAAGAAATCAATACCAAAACTCTTTACTAAAACTATAAAAGCTCTTATATGCATGTTTTAATTTATTTAATTTTATTATTTACTTATTATAGATATGGCAGCTGGATCGTCCACTAGATCAGCTGTAATTATGGTGGGCTACACACCAGTCTAGGAGGATTGGTGACTATTTAGATTCTATATCATGATAGATCCTTCAAACTTTATTTAATAATTAAATTATTATAGGATCTGATTTTTATGTTAGAACTAATATACTTCTAAACTATGCTGACACGTTATGCAGAGTACATTTCTAAGAGGTATGGTGATGACCCATCTTGTCAGCCCCCTTAATCTTGAGGAATGGCGTAGCACCACCGGGGGGGTGAGTAGGAGCTAGATCATAGGATTCAGCCATAGCTTCGACCCTCCATCATCTCGATATCTTTGTCATCTTAACGGGCCTCGACATTCCAAACCTAGAGTGATGCGCACATGGAGGAGGTCGTACAGAGGCTTTTGAGCCAACGACCTCAAGGCCTCCTGGATGCCATCCATGATGCAATCATGGAGCTTTTTTGGGATCCACTACTATGTGACCAACTGGGCTTATCAACCCAGCGATCACATCAGATAATTAATTATACTTATTTTAAGCTTTTATATTAAGAAGCTTCATATATTTAGATTTGAGTTTGGAAAGGAGATCTAGGGGCTAAAAATTTAATTTAACCATCCAATTGATGGGCCAGGGGTGTCTATAGCTCCGTATCATCAAATTGAACATGTGAAAATAATCTATTTGAGAAAAAAAATAGTGTATCAAAAGATATACCTCTATATCAAAAGATACATCTCCATATTAAAACTTACTAATATTATTTTATTTTTTTCATTACAGGATGCTGGGACATCCGACTCTCATCCACCAACTGTTAGAGAGGATCAAGAGGAGGCAGGCAATGACGAGGATCAAACTTAATTTTTTTTTGGATGTATTATATTTTTTTGATTTATTATATTTTTTTATACTACTTATAAAAAATTATATAATTTATATTTTTAATAAAATATAATTAATTTTTAATTTTTGATTGACATATTAGTTTTGGATTTTAATTATAACATATGTTGGAAGATTTTTGTGCTAGCCGAAGACATGAGAATTTAGGTTAATTGAAGATCATTAGAAGGCTGAGGACGAGGTCCTAATTCAGGCCGAACTTGAGGTCATCAAAAGATGGAAGCCAAGATGACAATGTAGGTTGAATTGAAGGTTATCAAAGGATGAGGACGAGGTTCTAAGTTAGGCCGAACTTGAGGTCATCAAAAGATGGAAGTCAGGATCATAATATAGGCTGAATTAAAGATCATCAAAGACGGAAGACGAGGTCCTAAGTCAGGATGAACTTGAAGTCATCAAAAGATGAAAGCCAGGGTGACAATGTAGGCTAAATTGAAGGTCATCAAAGGCTGAGGATGATGTCCTAAGTCAGGCTGAACTTGAGATCATTAAAAAATGAAAGCCAAGATCATAATATAGGCTGATTGAAGGTCATCAGAAGGCTGAGAACGAGGTCTAAAATTAGACTGAACCTAAGGCCATCAGAAGGCTAAAGTCCCCACTCTCGGCTGCAGGTTGTTAATTCACGTAATTAATAGATGGTTCCTCCCCACATGCCATGAGGGGACAGCACCAGATATGATTCCAAAGAATATTCTAGTGGACAAGCAAAATATCTCTAATAATTTTCTGCTCTTCCATGACTAACAATCCACGATCCATCCTAACAAACTCCAGACCCTTCTATAAAAGAGGTAAAAAAGAGGAATCCTAAGGTACGCAAACTCTTCTCTCTAAATGCTCATCTTCTTTCTTCTATTGAATGAAAAACTAACTTGAGTATCGACGGATCCCCACTAGAGCCAACTCCGGTCGAGGACTTTTCTTGCAAGTATGACCTTCTCCATCCCATCATCGTCGACTTGTCGCCATCACACAACTCTAGCAATCCGATCTCGAGATGGATTTTTGCATCAATAGATGGCACTAGAGGAAGGGACTTTAAGCCCATTTATAGAAAAAAATGAGCATTTAGTGAGAGGAGCTCCATCACATTGCCCCAATATCGATGAGATTCAGCATCCATCTTCAACAAGTCCCATTCAGGCTCAAACTGGGGGGCTGCAAATGAGGAGGAAATTTCAATCCGAGAAAAAGATCTAGATGAAGAAGGAGGTCATGACAAGGATGATTTAAACTAGCAAAGACGTCACAAGATTCAGAAAAGAAATATAATCACAAAAATTTTTAGTCATATTATATTCTTATTTTTTGCCCATTCTTTTGAATTTTAGATAGAATCAAGCATTAGAGGAGAGATCTTCATTTGTACTCCGACATGCTGGGCAAAATCTAGTTTGAGAGCTTCACAAATTAAAGCAAATTTGATGCCCAGCAAAGGCTCTTCATCAACAGCATCCCGTGAAAAGGGGGTTCGATTCCCCTGATTCAAAAATAAGAAAAGAGAGAGGAGAGAGTTTTTAGTTTTCTATTTTAAATAAAATAAAAAAAGAGGTTTTCAGCTTTCTATTCAATATATATATATAAACTTTTTAATTTTCTATTAAATAAAAGGAGATGAATGAAAAAATAGAGAAAGAAGAAGTAGGAACGGGGTCAGTGTCTGCGAGCCTCTCCTTAGCCCTTGCGACTCCAGCCGATCTCTCCCCTGTGCGGCCCTTCAGTCGATTTTCTCCTTCCATGCATCAGGCACGGCCGTCCGACCTCCTTCGAACACGTGGGCATCCAGCTGATCTCCCCCTTGTGCGGCCCTCTAGCTGATTTTCTCCTCTCGCACGTCAGGCATGGACTCCGACCAATCTTCCCTCTCCCTGCACATCCAATCGACCTTCTCCCCCCCACGCCCATAGCAACCATTCGATAGATCTCCTCCATCCCACGTGTTAGGCATAGCAGCCCAGCCGACCTTCTCCCCCCATGTCCATCACAGCATTTGGCAGATCTCCTCCATCCTACGTGTCAGGCATAGCTGCCTAGCCAGCCTCCTCCAAGCCATGCCCAAGCAACTCCGATCGAGCTTCTCTCTCCCTCACATAATGATTCCAGTCGATCTTCCTCTCCCTTGCATGTCCAGTCGAGCGTCTCTCTCCCCCATATGATGACTTCAGCCAATCACCTCACCCCCGCACTCCTAGGAACATCCCAACCAACTCCAGTTGATCCCCTCCCTGTGGCGACCCTTCTGATCTCCCCGTCCACTCCCAGCCATGGTTGAGCTCCCCCCATGCTCCCAAATGCATCCCATGGCACCCCTCTGATCGATCTCCCTCATGATCTTGATGGCACCGAAGTCCTCCATTGCGATCTCAGGCAGCGCCGACCTCCTCCCGAAGAAGAAGAAGAAGAAAGAAGAAGAAGAAAAGAATAAGAAAAGAGAAAAAGAAGCTAGCACCCCCTATGGCCAAGCTTCTCTCCCTTGCACCTAGGTGGCCCTTCTGATCTTCTCTCCCCCAAGCAACTCCGATCATTTCCTCTCTCCCACATGCCCTCTGTAGCCGAGGTTCTCTCCTGCATGCCTGCGCATCTCTAGCCGACCTCCTCCTCCCTTATGATCCCGAATGGCTTCTCCTACCTCACGATCCTACAATGGCTCCAACCTTCTTCCCCCGCACCCAAGCGCAATCGAGCTCACTACGGTAGTGCCGAAGTTCTTCCCTCTACACGAAAGATAGCCAAATCCATCCTCGACAGCATCGATCTCCTCCAAAAATAAAAAATAAAAATAAATAAATAAATAAATGAAGAAGAAGAAAGACAAAGAAAAGAATAAGAAGAGGAGGAAAGAATGAGCCCTCCAGCTGATCCTCTCTCCCTGCGCCCATGCATCCCGATGTCCTCTTCATTGCTAATCTTCTTCCCCGTATGTCCAGATGTGGCTGAAGTACTCTCAATGATGCTGACCCCCTCTCCCTTATGCACCTAAGGGCAGACAAACCTTCCACAATGATGCCAAGGTTGGTGTGCTCCCAATGCAGACAAAGTTCCATGCATCCGTTCAACCTTTTGCCGAAGTTCTCCCATGTGCATCTCACATCAAATAGCGCTAAAGCTAACTTGGAGCAACCTTAAAACCACTCATAATAAAAGCCACAACTGCCACACTCGGCCCCATGAATTTCACCTGAAGGCAAGTCAATACAAAAGAAAAAAGAAAAAAGAAGAAGACAAAGCCTAATTTGAACCAGGGTAGTCAAATAGAACCCAAGATCTTCCAAATAGAAAACTCATGGTAAGAGACTTTTAAACTTCTATCTATTATTATTCTTTTCTTTTTTTTTTTTTTGCAGGGCTATAGGGCACCAAAACTAAGGCTGAACCCAAAGCCAATTAAGACTAAGTTCAAGAAACTAAAGCTAAAGTTGAAGTAAAAATAAATGCTGAAGTTGAAGTTAGAATCCAAGCCAATCCAAGGTCAAGCTCAAAACCAATTTGAGGTCAAGTTCAAGATCCATCCAAAGTGAAAGCAAGATAGATCCGAGGCAAAGATCAGATAAGTCCGAGGCCTATAGAAGTTCAAGCTCAAAAGACTGAGGTGAACAAAAATTCAACTTTAGTAAGCCAAGCTCATCAAAAATCAATCCGAGGTTAAAGCCTAAGCCAAGTTGAGATCAGATGCAAGACCAAACCAAGGTCAATATCAAGGACAAGCTAAAGTTAAAATCATAATCAAGTTGAAGTTAAAATCACAATCAAGATGAAGTTAAAATCGCAGTAGAGTTGGAGTCAAAATCATGACCGAGATCGAACTACCAAGCCCAAATTCAACCCAAGAAAAACTCAAGGCCAAGGAAGCCGACCTAACAAGAAAATCAACCAAGGAAGGCCGACTAGAGGTAAACTAACAAATTGAAGCTAATCTAGTGGGTGGTTTCACTCCTCGTGCAGATCTGCAATGACATCGACCAAAAGATGTCATTACTCATGGAAAAGTCGAATGAAGGTGGCAACAACAACAACCAAAAGATGTCGAGTAGAGCCCATAAATTCCAACCATCTAGAAAAAGAAGACCTCAGACAAGCTACAGAATGCTCCAGTGGCGCTTCATCTTTAGATGAAAATAGCCCCAAAAAGGGCACCTCATTTATGAACACGAGTATAGACATAGAATGCCTCGGTGGTGCTTCATCACTGGATGAAAATAGCTCCAAAAAGGGTGCCTCATTTATGGACATGAGTATAACCATGAAATGCCCCGGTGGTGCTTCATCTCTAGATGAAAATAACCCTAGGAAGGGCATCTCGTATACGAGCATGAGTATAGCCATGGAATGCCTCGGCGGCACTTTGTCTTTGGATGAAAATAGCTCTAGGAAGGGTGCCTCGTTTATAAACACAAGTATAGCCATGGAATGCCTCAATGGTGCTTCATCTTTGGATGAAAATAGCCTTAGGAAGGGAGCTCATTTACAAACATGAATATAGCCATGGAATGCCTCGGCGGCAATTCATCTCTGGATGAAAATAGCCCCGAGAAGGGCACCTTATTTACAAACATAAGTATAGCCATGGAATGCCTCGACGGTGCTTCATCTCTGGATGAAAATAGCTTCAGGAAGGGTGCCTTATTTACAAACATGAGTATAGCCATAGAATGCCTCAATGGAGCTTCATCTCCAGATGAAAAAAGTCTCAAAAAGGATGCCTCATTTATGAACATGAGTATAGCCATGAAATGCCTCAATGGCACTTCATCTTTGAATGAAAATAGCTTTGAAAAGGGTGCCTCATTTATGAACATGAGTATAGCCATGGAATGCCTCGATGGTGCTTCATCTCTGAATAAAAATAGCCTCGAAAAGGGCACCTCATTTATGAACATGAGTATAGACATGGAATGCCTCGGTGGTGCTTCATCTCTGGATGAAAATAGCTCTAAGAAGGATGCCTCGTTTACAAACATGGGTATAGCCATGGAATGCCTCGACAATGCTTTGTCTCTAGATGGAAATAGCTCCGAAAAGGGCACCTCATTTACGAACATGAGTATGGCTATGGAATGCCTTGACAACACTTCATCTCTAAATGAAAATAGCTTTAAAAAGGGCATCTTGTTTGTGAACATGAGTATAGCTATGGAATGCCTTGGTGGTACTTCATCTTTAGATGAAAATAGCCCTAGAAAGAGTGCCTCATTTATGAATACGAGTATAGCTATGGAATGCCTCGGTGGTGCTTCATCTCTAGATTGAAATAAAGAAAAGACGTGCCCTCATCCTTAAATGAGAAAGCACCAAAGAAGAGAACCTACTCTCGTTCTTAAATGAGAAAGCACCAAAAATCTGAGCTCAAGACATCAAGGTATGCAGGAATCTAAGCTCAAAAAATTGAGGACAAAATTGAATCTGAGCTAAAGTATAAAGACCTTTGAATAATTTCAGTAAGAAATCTAAAGATTTTGAGTCTAAATGACAAAAAAGGATAGATCTTCGGCAAGTCCGATTTGGTATACTTTCTTCATCCAAACTAAGGCTCGGACTCGAAAGTAGGGGGGCTATTGTTGGAGAACTTTTGTGCTAGCCAAAGATATGAGAATTTAGGCTGATTGAAGGTCATCAGAAGTCTGAGGATGAGGTCCTAATTCAAGTCAAACTTAAAGTCATTAAAAGATGAAAGCCAGGATGATAATGTAGGCTGAATTGAAGGTCATCAAAGGCCGAGGACAAGGTCCTAAGTCAAGTCAAACTTAAGATCATCAAAAGATGAAAGCTAGAGTAATAATGTAGGCTGAATTGAAGGTCATCGAAGGTTGAGGATGAAGTCCTAATTTGGGCAGAACTTGAAGTCATCAAAAGATGAAAGCCAAGATAATAATGTAGGCTGCATTGAAGGTCATCGAAGGCTGAAGACGAGGTCCTAAGTCAGGCTGAACTTAAGATCATCAAAAGATGAAAGCTAGGATCATAATGTAGGTTGAATTGAAGATCATCGAAGACTGAGGATGAGGTCCTAAGTCAGGCCGAACTTAAGGTTATCAAAAGATGAAAGCCAGGATGATAATGTAGGCTAAATTGAAGGTTATCAAAGGTTGAGGATGAGGTTCTAAGTCAGACTGAACTTGAGGTCATCAAAAGATAAAAGTTAGGATCACAATGTAGGTTGATTGAAGGTCATTAGAAGGCTGAAGATGAGATCCTAGGTCAGGCCAAACCTGAGGCCATCAGAAGGCTGAAGTCTCCACTCTCGGCCATAGGTTGTTAATTCACGTAATTAAGAGATGGTTTCTCCCCACATGCCATAAGGAAAAAGCACCTGACATGATTTTTAAGAATATTCTAGTGGATAAGCAAAATATCTCTAATAATTTTCTACTCTTCCATGACTAACAACCTATGACCCATCTTAACAAACTCTGGACCCTTCTATAAAAGAGGTAAAAAAGAGGGATCCCAAGGTACTCAAACTCTTCAATCCAAATGCTCATCTTCTTTCTTCTATTGAATGAAAAACTGACTTGAGCATCGGAGGATCTCGACCGGAGCCAACTTCGATCGAGGACTTCTCTTATAGGTACGACCACCTCCGTTCCATCACTACCGACTTATCACCATCGCACAACTCTAGCAATCCAACCTTGAGATGGATTTTCACATCAACAACATGTATTATGAATTATAATTTATTATGATTAATTAAAATAGATTTAAAAAAATATTATTATTAATTCTTTTAAAAAAATATAAATTAACTATTAGCATCAGTACTAGCAATGATAAATGCCATCGCTAATAACTATTAGCAATGGCTTTAGATACGAAAATATCATAGCTAATAATTCTTCAAATAAATTATTTTATTTTATTTAAAAATTATAAAAAATTAGTGATGCCATTAGTGATGGTACTTTTGGTTGCTAATAATTATTAGCAATGACGTTAGTCATGAAAATGCCATTGCTAATATTTTTTAAAATATTTTATTTTATTTGATTTAAAAATTTAAAATTATTAGAGATAGCATTAGCGATGGAGTGTTCTACTGCTATCAAGTATTAACGATGGCATTAGCCACATCTTTGCTATCGCTAATATTTTTTTAAAAAATAATTTAAATATTAAAAAATTATTAGAGATAAAATTTTTCATCATAAAAGTCGGTGCTAATAGCCATTATAATATTTTTTAAGAAAATTAATTTAAATATTAAAAAAGTATTAGAGATGAAATTTTTTTATTATAAAAGCCATTGCTAATTGCAATTATTAGCAATGATGGTTATTGCCATCGCTAATAATAGCTATTAGCAATAAAGATTTTTCAGATTGAATTTTATGATGGTATTAACGACGGTAAGGTTATTAGTGATGGCAGATGGGCTATTGGTGACGACATTTAGCCATCGCTAATAGTCAACATTCTTATAGTGCATCTTCTCTTAGATTTCCTACCTAAAGAGTCCAGATTGGATGAGGAGTTTGCCGTCGATTTGTGATTTTCTTCATGGGTTGTTTCCTTACTACTACGGCTAATCCTCATCGGAAGAATGAGGTAAGGCCTTCTTGATTCTTTTGAATGATCTTCTCTACATCCTCCCTAGCCCATAGAGTATAGATTTCTATTGGCAAACCAATAGATTTCTTCTTGAAAAATCAAGTTTCTGGTTCCCTTGTTCCCGTTGTCCATGTTGCCTTATTTCCCATCATCATTGTCCATCGACGATCACCAGTGGGATGACCCATTGGGTCATAATGGCCCTAGCTACCGCTGGCCATAGAGACGATCGGTGGGAGGGTCTCTATTCGAAAAAGGAACGGAGGAGACATGAGTCCCCTATTCCATTAAAGAAATAAGAAGAGAGGAAGAAGAAGATGATCCTCCATTCTATGAAGACAAAAAAAAAGAAAATAGAGAGAGGATCCATGAGTCCTTTGTTTCACCATGGAAGGAAGAAAAAAGGAAATAGGAAAAAAAGAAGGAAAGAAAAAAAGAGAAGAAAAGAAGAGAACAAGTCTCTCTCTCTCTCTCTCTCTCTCTCTCTCTCTCCTCTCTCCCATCTTTGATCTTGAATCTCTCTCTAAAATTTGACTTCCCTCTCTAAAAGATTTATTTTCTCTCTACTTTCTTCCTCTTATTTTGTCTCTGTATTAGGATTCTTGGATCTTAGAAAAAAGAAGAAAAAAAAGAAAAGGAAGAAAAGAAAAAGAAAAGAAAGAGAAAAAGAAATTTTCTCTCTCTTCTTTCTTCTCTCTAACTCTTTAGTTTCTCTCTCTAGAATTATGTCTCTTTTGGAAGTTTATCTCTTTGGTATTGACCTTGTAAAAAACTTTATTTTGATGAATTTGATCAATTTTCATGAAGAAAACCAGATCCGTGATTATCGAATAGCATACTGACACTCATGTTCACCAGACCAGATACTAGTAGATTTATCATCCATGATTTTATTGAATTATCTATATAGTAATTTTATCATAATTTTATTTAATTTATCTTTATCTAACTGATCAAATTTTTAGACAATATCGTCTGATTAGTGAACTTTGACTTGATCTCTCCACTTGATTTGGAACTCTATTAAGGATTACCAGCCCTATCACTTTGAATCCAATAATTGATCCAAATAGATAGACTCTAGATTACTTTATCGATTGAATAGCATATTTTTACCATCCAAGTTTTTATTTAATATCATAAAATTTAATCTTTATTTATCATTATTGAATCTTAGCAAATTTAGTGATCTTGATTAAATAAAAATACCATATTAATTCGATCTGTAATTTTTTTAGATGGCATATTGACCTTGTTGACCCTAAATTGATTTTGATGATAACAAAAGCATTTGAGTATAGATTATTAAATTATTAACATTGTTTGTGATGATGTGTAGTTGTAAATCTCAAAAACTCACAAACTCCAAGCATTTTCATTCATCTAAATGAAGATTCATCACTCAAGTTTTTTTAAAAAAGATACTTCAGATTGGATACATCTTTCAAAAGATCATAATGAAGATTAAATCAAGGCAAAAAAGCAAGTCTAGCCATAAATTAATTTAGAGAAGAAAGGATCATAAATAGTCATTGGCATGCATGGCATGCAAATTAAGCCGATCCAGTCTGGAACTGAGCCGACCTAGTCTTAGTGGAAGCAAAAGATAGAAGGTATAGAAAGTCAAATTTTTGAGATCTAGAAGACTGAGCTAACTTAGTTTTCAACTAAGTTGACCCAATGACAACTAGGCCGACCTAATCAGCAAGGTAGTCGACCTAGTCTCAGAAGATAGCAAAAGATAGAAATTGATATTTTGAGATTACTGCGATTGAGCTAACCTAGCTGAAAACTAAGCTGACCTAGTTTGGACTGAGCCGATCCAGTCAAAAACTAAGCCGACCTAATGACTATAATGGCTAGTTTCTGGTTTCGTAGTTTTTTCACTCCATACGCCTTCCAACAGCTATTTTCAATTTTTTAATAGCTAGATCACTTCCAAAAGTCCACCTAGATGACTTGTAGTAGTGGAAAACCTCAAGAATACTTAAAAAAATTGTTGATGTGGAAATCCATCTTGAGGTCAGGTTGGCTGAAATTGTACAATGGTGGCAAGCTAGCAGGGGGATGGAGGCAGTCATACCTACAAGAGAAGTCTTCGATCCGAGTTGGCTCCGATGGAAAACCTCCGATGCTCAAGTCAATTTTTCGTTCAACAGAAGAAAGAAGATGAATGTTTAGAGAGAAAAAATTACGTACCTTAGGATCTCTCTTTTTCTTCTTTTATAGAAAGGTTCGAAGTTTGTTAGGATGGATTATGGGTTGTTAGTCGTGGGAGAGCAGAAAGTTACTAGAGATATTTTATTTACCCCCTAGAATATTCTTAGGAATCATGTTAGGTGCTGTCCCCCCATGGCATATGGGGGGAACCATCTTCTAATTATGTGAGCTGACAACCTCAAGCCAAGGGTGCAGACTTCAGTCTTTTGATAACCTTCAATTAGGACTTCAGCCTTATCAAGTTTAGCCTGAAATAGGACCTTAACCTCAGACTTCTGAAGACCTTCAATCAGCCCACATTGTGACCCTGGCTTTTCCTTTTTGGTGACTTCAAGCTCGGCCTAAAATTGGACCTTGGTCTCAACCTTTTGAAGACCTTCAATTAGCCCACACTGTGACTCTGGCTTCTTCTTTCTGGTGACTTCAAGCTCGGCTTGAAATAGAATCTCAGCCTCAACCTTCTGAAGACCTACAATCAGCCTATATTATGACTTTGGCTTCCATCTTTTGAAAACTTTAAGTTCAACCTGAAATAGAACCTCGACCTTAGTCTTCTGAAGATCTTCAATCTTTTGATAACTTCAAGTTTGGCCTGAAATAGGACCTCACCTCAGCCTTCTGAAGATCTTTAATCAGCCTATATTGTACTTTGGCTTTCTTCTTTTGATAACTTCAAGTTTGGCCTAAAATAAGACCTCAATCTTAACCTTCTAAAGACCTTCAATCAGCCTACATTGTGCTCTAGCTTTCCTCTTTTGATAACTTCAAGTTTGACCTAAAATAGAACCTCGGCCTCAGCCTTCTAAAGACTTTCAATCAGCCTACATTATGCTCTGGCTTTCTCCTTTTGATAACTTCATGTTCGACCTAAAATAGGACCTCGAACTTAGCCTTCTGAAGACCTTCAATCAGCCTACATTATGCTCTAGCTTTTCTCTTTTGATAACTTCAAGTTTGGCCTAAAATAGGACCTTGGCCTCAGCCTTTTGAAGACCTTCAATCAGCTTAAATTCTCATATCTTCGGCAGGTATAAAAATCCACCGCTAATAGCCCCCCTACTTTCGAGTTCGAGTCTTGGTTCGGACGGAGGAAGTATACTAAGTCGAACTTGCCAATGACATGTTTTTTAATCATTTAAACTTAGAATCTTCATATTTTTTATTAAAATTATTCAAAGATCTTCAATTTTATCCTCAGCTTTTTTAGCTTAGATTTCTACTGACCTCTGCTTTCTAAGGTTGAATTTCTATACATATTAATATTTTGAGCTTGGATTTCTATAGATCTTTGTATTTTAAGGTTAGATTTTGCATATATTAACATCTTGAGCTCGGATTTCTATAGATCTTTATCTTTTAAGGTTGAATTTCTACACATGTTGATATTCTGAGCTTGGATTTCTACAAATCTTAATATTTAACCTCGGACTTGAAAATCAAGGGCCTTCATATCAACATTTAACCTCGGACTTGTAAGAATCTTTATTTATGTCAGAATGAGGTCCTTCTCCTACTTCTGATATGGTTGGCCTTTATCTTTGTTAGGATGAGGTCCTCCTCCTGTTCCTAACAAGATCATTAGGGCATAAAAGGATCATTGTAAAGGCCTCTATCATCCTCCTATCTTAAATTATCGAAGGTCTTCATTCATGTTAGGATGAGGTTCTCCTCCTATTCCTGACATGATTGATCTTTATTCTTGTTAGGATGAGATTCTCTTCCTATTTCTAGCAAGATCATTAAGGCACGAAAGAGCTATTGAGAGGGCCTCTCTCCTTTGACCGATCTCAGGATGAGATTCTTCTCCTATTTCTGACATGATTGGCCTTTATCTTTGTTAGGACGAGGTCCTCCTCCTATCCCTAATAAGATCATTGGGGCACAAAAGAATCATTGTAAGAGCCTCTCTCCTATTCTTGTCTGAAGTAACCAGAGGTCTTCATCTATGTCAGGTCAAGATTTTTCTCCTCTTCCTGACATAGTTGGCCTTTATCCTTATTAGGATGAGGTTCTCCTCATATTTCTAACAAGATCATCAGGGCACGAAAGGGCCATTGAGAGGGCCTTTCTTCTTTTATCCGTGTTAGGATGAGATTCTCCTCCTGTTCCTAATATGGTTGGCCTTTATCTTTGTTAGGATGAAGTCCTCCTCCTATTTCTAATAAGATCATTGGGACATAAAAGGGCCATTGTAAGGGCCTCTTTCCTCATCCTATCTTAAATAACTAAAGGTCTTCATCTGTGTCAGGACAAGGTTCTCTTCCTATCCTGACACGGTTGGATTTTTCTCTTATTAGGATGAGGTTCTCTTTCTATTTCTAATAAGGTTATTGAGGCATGAAAGGGCCATTGAGAGGGCCTCTCCCCTTTGATCCATGTTAAGATGAGGTCTTCCTCCTATTCTTGATATAGTTGACCTTTACCTTTGTTAGGATGAGGTCCTTTTCCTATCCCTAATAAGGTTATTAGGATACAAAAGGATCATTGTAAGGGCTTCTTCTCTCCTTCTATCTTAAATAACCAGAGGTCTTCATCCATGCTAGGATGAGGTTAACCTCCTGTCTTAAATAATCAGAGGCCTTCACTCTCACTGCGATGAGGTTAACCTCCTGTCTTAAATAACTGAAGGCCTTCTTTTTGGGGTTGGACTCTTTCTAGTTGAGTCAGCTTCTTCGGCATTGATCGATTTCTCCTTTTTTTTTGGGCTTGATAGCTCAGTCTCGGTAATAATTTTGATGCAAAAATCCATCTCGACTACGATTTAAACTTCAACTTGTCCTTGATTTTGACCTTAGCTTGGTCTTGAACCTGACCTTAGCCTGGCTTGGATTTTTGACCTCGGATTGGTTTGGGATCTGACTTCAGCTTGGCTTAGGTTTTGACCTCGAATTGATCTTTTGATGAGCTCGGCATACTGAGATTGGGCTTCTGTTGGCCTCAATCTTTTGAGCTTGAACTTTTGCAGGCCTCGAATTTGTATGGTCTTTATCTCAAATTTATTTTGTTTTCATCTCGAATTGATCTTGAGCTCGACCTCAGATTGGTCTGGATTCTAATTTCAGCTTCAACATTTATTTTTACTTTAGCTTCAGCCTTAGTTTTTTGATCTTAATTTTAATTGGTTTTAGGTTTGGCCTTGGTTCTAGTGTCTTATAGCCCTGCAAGAAAGAAAAGAAGGAAAGAAAAATAATAATAGTCAGAAGTTTAAAAGTCTCTTACCATGAGTTCTTTATTTAGGAGATCTTGGGTTCTGTTTGACTCATTATTTGATTTAAGCTTTTGCTTTGGATTACTCTGATTCAAATTAGACTTTGTCTTCTCCTTCTTCTCTCTCCTTCTTTTGTGTGTATTAATTTGGCTTCAATGAGTCAAATCCACAGGGCTGCATGTGAAGGTTGCGACTTTTGTGAGTGGCTTTGGAGTTGCTCCAAGTCAGCTTCGATGCTGTTTGATGCGAGATGTGCATGGGAGAACTTCGAAAGGGGTTGAACGGATTCATGCATGGGAGACTTCAGCTACATTTGGAGCACATGGACCTCGGGAGTACTTCGGCACCATGCGCACTGAGCACTTTGGGAGCCGCTTGGTGGTGGATTCAGCTATGTTGGAGATGCACGAACCTCGGCACTATCGCGGTAGGTTCATCCACATCAATCGAACATGCAGGCGCAAGGGAAGAGGATCGGCTGGCTTCTTCTTCCCTCTTCTTATTATTTTCTCCTTCTCTCTCTCTCTCTCTCTCTCTCTCTCTTTTGGGAAGAGATCAATGCCGCCCGAGATCATGACTGAGGACCCGGGCGCCATTGTGATGGGTTCAGCTGCACGCATGCATAGAGGAGGAGATTGACCAAAGGGACATGCCTGGACATGCGGGCCTAGGGAAGGCCAGTCGGAGTCACATGGAGAGGGAAGATTGGCTAGAAGAGGCATGCAGAGGAGAGAAAAGCTTGGCTGGATGTGCGATGAGCACGAGAGAGGAGGACATCAGCATCACAGGGATCACAAAAGAGAAGGTCGGTGCGCATGGAAGTCAACTGGATGCTCGGGGATTGCAAAAGAGAAAGTTGACGTGCGTGGAAATTAGCTGGATGTGCAGGGGTTGGGGAGAAGCATTGCGGCACTAATCTTGCTCCCCTCTGTTCTCTATTTTTTTTTTCTCTTTTTTTTTTTTGAAGAGGTTGGGGTCGCCTAAGTTGGCAAAGGAGGACCTCACCGTGGGCTATGCCTAGGGGTGCAGGGAAGGAACTCAACCATGGCTGGGAGCATAGGCTTGAAGGAGATCGACTGGATGACGTCGCGCAGACAGTGGGAGGAAGGAGATCAGCCTACCGTGGGTTGCACTTGGGGGTGCAAGGGAGGAGCTTGGTTGCGGCTGGGAGTATGGGCTTGAAGGAGATCGATCGAATGGATGATGTATGGATGCACGAGAGGGAGGAGATCGATTGGAAGGATGCCGCACAAATGCATGGGAGGGAGGAGATCGGCCTACCACGGGTTGTGCCTGGGGGTGCAGGGGAGGAACTCGACCGTGGCTGGAAGTGCAGGCTTGAAGGAGATTGATTGAATGGATGCCATGCGGACGTGCAGGAGGAAGGAGATCGGTCGGATGGGCATCGCATGGGCGATGTCGGTCGGATGCGCAAGGGCTGGGGAGAGGCCTGCGGATGCTGACGTCGCCCCTCTTTCTTCTTTCTCTATTTCTTCTTTTTTCATTTTTTTTTGAGATAGGGGAACTAAACATCCCTTTCTTTTTTCTTTTTTCTTTTTTTGATGAGGTTCACCATCAACAATCGAGTTTAATCGATCGTTGGGATAGGGCTTGACTATTATGATAATAACGATAAGTATTTGAACCATATTATGTGATTTACAATCATTGTCCTTTCCTGGATACTTTCAATCATAGACATATCAAAATTTAGTCAAGTAGCTCAACTTTAGAGAAACCTAACTTTAAATATAGGATAAATTGATGATCTTAAATGATTTTTGATGGTTGAAGAACTACTTTAATTACAATCATGCTTTTGAGTTCCTTAAGGGAATCTCCCATATCTCTAGAAACCATTACTGTATTGTAGTTACCGCTTTAGTTATAACCAAGATATGATAAATGTTGAGGTATCCTTGCCCGCCCTCTAAAAGTCGATGTTTGAGCAGATTTGCTGATAGCTTTGGAATGAGAAGTGCCAAATGCAACTGCATAGAGTAAAACCAGATGGTGCACAAGAGTAGCTAATTTTTTGGATTTACATATTTTATTTAACAGAGCAATGTATGAGAAGTAATAAATAGTTGCAGCAGTATCTAAGAAAATGACACATCCCTTAGCTTAAAGAATATAGCTCTGATTTGACCTAGATAGGTAAAATTTATGATCTATGGGAATAATGAATAGAAATAACTTCTTGGTCCTACTATAGCAACTGGCAGGCTAAACCCATTAGTATGACTGTTGAAGTAATAAGAGCACACAAATAAAACAGCCTGTAGCAGGAAATAGGTACCCAAATGAAGATGCAATAAGTGTAATAGTAGATTTATGCCAAAGTAACCGCCAACCTAGGAAAGCCTCTCTTCGTTCTCCTTTAATTTTTTATGATACCCCTCTATTTTTTTCATCTCTCCTAGGATCTCAGTCTTTCCATTTCATTTTGGATTTCAGAGGTTGTTTTTATTTTCCTGAGCACATTAGAATGCAAATGAAGATTCCTCTTCTAATGCTCGGTTCTATCTAGAACTCAATAGAATGGATGAAAAATCAAGAATGTAATATGACTAAAAAATTTGCATAATTATATTTCTTATCTAGATCCTATGATATATTTGCTGGTTCAGATCATCCTTGTTATGATCTTCTTCTTTGTCTAGATCCTTTCTCTAATTAAATTTTTTTTCTTATTTGGAGCCCCCCAGTTTGAGTCTGGATGGGACCTGTTGAAGATGGATGCCAAATCTCATTGGCATTGGAGCAACGTGATGGAGATCCTCTCTTTGGATACTCATTTCTTCCCATAAACGGACTCAAAAGCCCTTCCTCTAGTGCCATCTATTGATGCAAAAATCCATCTTGAGGTCGGGTTGGCTGGAGTTGTGCGATAGTGGCAAGTTAGCGGTAATAGAATAGAGGCAATCATACCTGCAAAAAAAGTCCTCGATCGAAGTTGGCTCCGGTGGGGATCCTCAAGTTAGTTTTTCATTCAACAAAAGCAAGAAGATGGGCATCTAGAGAAAAGAAGTTGCGTACCTTGGGGTCCCTCTCTTTCTCCTTTTATAGAAAGATTCAAAGTTTGTTAGGATGGATTATGGGTTGTTAGTTATGGGAGAGCAGAAAGTTATCAGATATATTTTGTTTGTCCACTAGAATATTCTTAGGAATCATGTCAAGCACTGTCTCCTCATGGCATATAGGGGGAACCATCTTCTAATTATGTGAGTTGACAACCTGGAGCCAAGAGTACAGACTTCAGCCTTTTGATAATTTTAAATTAGGACTTCAGCCTTTTCAAGTTTAGCCTGAAACAGGACCTCGACCTCAGTCTTCTGAAGACCTTCAATCAGCCCACATTATGACCTTGGCTTCCCCTTTTTTGGTGACTTCAAGCTTGGCCTGAAATAAGATCTCAGCCTCAGCCTTCTGAAGACCTTCAATTAGCCCACATTGTGACTGTAGCTTCTCTTTTTTGGTGACTTCAAGCTCAACCTAAAATAGGACCTCGACCTCAGCCTTCTGAAGACCTACAATTAGCCTATATTATGACTTTGGCTTTTATCTTTGATGATAACTTCAAATTTGGCCTAAAATAGTATTTCGACCTCAACCTTCTGAAGACCTTCAATCAGCCTACATTATGCTCTGGCTTTCCTCTTTTGATAACTTTAAGTTTGGCCTAAAATAGGATCTCGATCTCAGCCTTCTAAAGATCTTTAATTAGCCCACATCGTGACTCTAGCTTTCTTTTCTTGGTGACTTCAAGCTCGGCCTGAAATAGAACCTCGGCCTTCTGAAGACCTATAATTAGCTTATATTATGACTTTGGCTTTTATCTTTTGATAACTTTAAGTTTGGCCTAAAATAGGACCTCAACCTTAGCCTTCTGAAGACTTTTAATCAGCCTACATTATGCTCTGGCTTTTCTCTTTTGATAACTTCAAGTTTGGCCTAAAATAAAACCTCGATCTCAGTCTTCTGAAGACCTTTAATAGCCTACATTGTGCTCTAGCTTTCCTCTTTTGATAACTTCAAGTTTGGCCTGAAATAGGACATCGGCCTCAGCCTTTTGAAGACCTTCAATCAGCCTACATTGTGCTCTGGCTTTTCTCTTTTGATAACTTCAAGTTTGGCCTAAAATAGGACCTCACCCTCAGCCTTCTGAAGACCTTCAATTAGCCCAAATTCTCATATCTTCGATAGGCATAAAATTCTCCCAACAATAATATTTTGGAATAAAAAGGACATCTTTTGAACTTACACTAGAGAGCTTGAGCTTCCAAGCCATTTTTTAGAACATTCAAGTATTTGAGCTGAACAGTGAAATGAAGGAGTGATTTCTAGAGATATTTTTGTCCTTCCATCATTCTTAATTTGAGAGAAGTCAGGCTACTAGAATCGAAGATCAACTCCTTCTCTCAAGAATTCAAAGAGAAGAAATCAAGTATACAAGCAAAGCTACCCAGAATTTCTTCTATTAAGCTTCAAAGAATTTATCTTAGTTTGTGTTAATTATACTTTTTCTTTTTGTTTCAAGTTTTTTGGGGCGAGAAACTTGGGTTAGTCCAAGTTTAGAGTTGGGAGTTGGACGTTGTATGGTTTGATTGGTAAGCCAAAGTTAAAACACATAATCCTAAAAAAATAATCATTGTATAGTTGTGGTTGGTGAGCCAAAGATAAAATCAACTGGATTGAATTGTGAGTCTAAGTAAAATAATTAGACTGTAATCAAGTTAAGTGATTATAGTTGAATTTCTAAGTGATTTAGTTAGGAAGTGGACGTAGGTGCTGAGTTTGGCATGGAACCACTATAAAACTATTATGTTTATGATTGTGTGCTCTTGCTCTATTATCTTTATTCACTATACATTACATAGCTTATTTTATCTAAGAACTTAATTAGTTTAATCTACTCTTATCTCAAGTTTAAATTTTTTTAAAATACTCAATTCACCCCCTTCTTGGAAAGCCATCCTTGGATAATAAGTGGTATTAGAGCAGGTGCTCTAATATTAGTTGTCGATTAAACTATTAAAGAGCTAAAGATTAAATGGCAATCCCAATTGAGACTCCATTGGTTGAAGGGCAATCAACTAATAGACCCCCACTATTCAATAGGACTAACTATACCTATTAGAAAGCAAGAATGAGAATATTTATCCAAGCACAAGATTATGACATGTTGAATGTCATAATGTTAGGCCCTCACACACCTATAATTATAATTGGAGTGTCCATCACAAAATCTGAAAAGAATTTGGATGAACATGATAAGAAGAAAGCTCAACTTAATGTCAAAGCAATGAATGTTCTATATTATGCTTTGGATGCAAATGAATTTAATAGGATATCAATATTTTCATCTACCAAAAAAATTTAGAATAGACTTAAAGTCACCCACGAGGGTACTTATAAAGTCAAGAAATCTAAGATAAATATATTGATACATAAGTATGAATTATTTAAAATAAAATCACATGAAATCATCACTAAAATATTCATAAGATTCACTAATATTTTGCACGATTTAAAAAGTTTTGGAAAAGATTATACTAACTATGATGTTGTGTGCAAAATTCTTAGATCTTTTTCAAAGAATTGGAAGCTAAAGGTGACTGTCATTCAAGAGGTGAAAGATCTAAATATTCTTGCATTGAAGGAGTTAATTAGTTCACTCATGACCCATGAGCTGAACATGAACAAAGAAAAAGAAGAGAAAGTGAAGAAAAAGAAGAGCATTGCACTCAAATCTATTTCCATGTATGAAGAGGAAAGCAACTCTGAAAAAGACTCGGAGGATGATGAAGAAATGGAACTAATCACTAGAAGGTTCAAGAAATTCATGAAAAGAAAGAAGAAATTTGAACCAAGAAAAAAGTTTTAGCAAGGCCAAAGGTAGGAAAGAAAGGAAAAAGGAAAAAAAAGGATCAAATTATTTGCTATGAGTGTAAGAAGCCCGAACATTTTTGAATGGACTGTCCATTATTGAAAAAGAGTTCTAAAAAAATAAAGAAGAAAGCATACAAAGCAACATGAAGCAATGATGAAGACTCTTCTTCAAGTGAAGAAGAATGTCAAAGAGAAGAAAAAGCTGATCTTTGTCTTATGGCATTAGAGGATGAGGTAAATCATGATGATTCAATTTCTAAATTTACATTTGAGGAATTGTATGAAGCATTTAATGATTTACTTTGTGATTTCAAAAATCTATCTTCTAAGAACAAAGAACTAAAGAAAGAGAATCAATCTTTAAGTAAAGATAAAGCTCAAATAGAAGAAAATATGAAAAAATTACAAACTAATCTAGATGAATTAAATGAAAAGAATGTATCCTTATAAGATGAAGTGATAACATTAAGATGCATAGTAGATAGATATATGCTAAGCTCTAAAAATCTGCAAATGATAATTGAAAATCAAAATATGGTCTTTGATAAAGCTTGTATAGGGTATAATCCATCAAGAAAGCAAAATTAATTAAAGAATATACATGCAAAATCTCAAAATCATGGTAGAAGCATTGCATATTATAAATGTAATAAAATTGGATATAAATTTATAGAATGCAAAACCTTTAATTCAAATAAATCAAAGATAAAATAAATTTAGGTTCCAAAAGAAACCATCTATGCTAACCCTGAAGGACCCAAGTTAGCTTGGGTACCTAAACTTGCTTGATTGCTTGTCTAGGTATGCTAAGCATCCCTAAAAGATAAAAGAAGATGGTATCTTGATAGCAGATGCTCGAGGTGCATGACGGTAGATAAATCATAATTTATTTTTCTTGAAGCTAAAGATTGAGTGTTGTGTCATTTGGAGACAATAGTAAAGAAAAAATCATTGATCTTGGTAATATTTTGATAACACCCTTCACTAGTATAGAAAATATTTTATATGTTGAAGGATTGATGCATAACTTACTTAACATAAGTCAACTTTGTGATAAAGATTTTAATATTTTATTCAAATCATCTCATTGCATTGTAACTAGTTCTTTAGATGATAGCATTAAATTCATAGGAAAAAGATATGAGAATGTTTATATTGTTGATCTTGCTGAACTTAGAAAAGAAAATATCGAGTGTCTTGTTGCTATGAATGCTAAACTAAATGAATCAAGTTGGATTTGGTATAATAGATTAGGTCATGCAAGTATGGACTCATTAGCAAGAATAATTAAACTTAATTTAGTGAAGGGCTTACCTAAAATAAATTTTGAAAAGAACAAAGTTTGCAAAGCATGACAACTTGGTAAATAAACAAAATCTTCTTTCAAATCCAAAAATGTTGTTTCAACTACTAGGCCTCTAGAATTACTTCATATGAATTTATTTGGACCTATTTCAACTACTAGTCTTGGAAGAAAAAGATATTATTTTGTTATAATAGATGATTTTTCAAGATATACATGAATTTTATTTTTATCTTATAAGGATAATACTTTTGATATGTTTGTTGATCTATTTAACAAAATAACAAAAAGAAAGAATACAATGTTTTGTATATAAGAAGTGATCATGGTATGAATTTTGAAAATAAAAAATTTAAAAATTTTTGTTCTAAAAATGGAATCAATCATAACTTTTCAGCACTTAGGACACCCCAATAAAATAGGATGGTAGAAAGAAAGAATAGAACATTAATTGAAATGGCATGGATCATGCTTTATAAAAGCAACCTTTCAAAATATTTTTGGATGGAAGCTATTAACATCGTAGGTTATGTGCTAAATAGAGCATTAATTAGACCAATTTTAAAGAAAACTCCATATGAACTCTATAAAAAAAGAAATCAAATATTTTATATTTTAAAATTTTTGGATGTAGATGTTTCATTCTAATAAATGGTAAAGATAAGCTAGAAAAGTTTGATGCAAAATTAGATGAAAAAATTTTTCTAGGATATTCATCACATAGTAGAGCATATAAAGTATTTAATAAAAAAATATTGATTGTGGAAAAATCCACGCATGTTATTTTTGATGAAACAAACAATCTTAAAATAAGAGAAGAAGAGCTTGATATGGATGTAGAAATTTTTGAAAAGAAATTGAAAGATATATCATTTGAAGATACTTCCTCTCAAGAAAAGAAGACAAAGAGCAAAAGGTTGAAGAAGAGTTGCCATAATCTCAAGATGAATAAGGTATATTCAACTTACCAAAGGAATGAAGGTATGACCATAATCATCCTAAGAAATTAATAATAGGTGATCCATCTCATGGTATTAGAACTAGAGCATCACTTAGGAAAGCTATAAATCACTTTGCCTTTATATCATATTTTGAACCTAAAAATATAATGGAAGCTGAAAAAGATCCTAATTGTATATTAGCAATGCAAGAAAAATTAAACCAATTCGAAAAAAACAAAGTTTGGAAATTAGTTGAAAGACCTAAAAACTTTTTAGTAATAGATACTAAATAGATCTTTAAAAATAAATTTGATGAGAAGGACAATGTAATTAGAAACAAGGCTAGATTGGTTGCATAAGAATACAATCAAGAAGAAGGTATTGATTTTGATGAATCCTTTGCATCCATAGCTAGACTTGAAGCTATGATATTGCTCTTAGCATTTGCATACTTCATGAACTTTAATTTTTTCCAAATAGATGTAAAGAGTGCATTTTTAAATGAATTAATTGAGGAAGAAGTTTTTGAAGAACAACCTCCAAGCTTTGAAAATCAAGAGTTATCTAATCATGTATATAAACTTAAGAAAGCTCTATATGGATTAAAATAAGCACCTAGGACTTGATATGATAGATTGAGTAAGTTCTTATTAAATAATAATTTTAAAAGAGATAATGTAAATAAAATACTATTTATTAAAAGAAAATTGAATGATTTATTCTTTGTACAACTATATGTGGATGATATTATATTCAGTGCTATTAATGAAACTTTGTGTAGAGAGTTTGCTAGTCTCATACAGAGTGAGTTCGAGATGAGCATGATGTGAGAACTCAACTTTTTCTCAAACTTCAGACCAAGCAATCAAATGAGGGGATCTTCAACAACCAAAGTAAATATATGAAGAAAATATTAAAAAAAATGGGATGGAGAATGTCAAAGAAAGTGGCATTCTCATGAGCATAAGTTGCAAGCTTGATCAAGATCCAAAAAAAAGATAGTGAATCCCAAGCTATATCGAGGTATGATTGGGTTTTTGCTATATTTAACTACAAGTAGGCCGGACATAATGTTTAGTGTAGGCATATGTGCTCGCTATCAATCAAATTCTAAGAAATCACATGTAGTAGCTGTTAAAAGAATTTTTAAGTATCTAATAAATACTCAAGATGTTGGTATGTGGTACTCTAAATAATCTTCATTAGATATAGTTAGATATAGTGATTCAGATTTTGTTGGTTGTTGCTTAGATAGAAAGAGTACAAGTGGTGTTAGATGAGTACCCTAGAAGTCAGATTGGCTGACACTTATAATACACATTTTAGGAGAGGTTTATAATTTTAACTTAAAAATTAATAAATAATTATTTTATTCTATTACATTGTGTATATAGTATCTGTGATACATCCTTTGAGTTAATGGAATGCTAATACATATTTTTAAGAGTTGAAAATTTAAAATATATATTTTCATAATTAACTCATAAATAGCTCTCGACCGTAGGATCATCACGAGAATGATGATTGATCCTGAAGGTTGGTGTACGATCATTTTCTTAAGATAGATGAGTCTTGAATCTACGGTGTAGAGATACCGAAGTAAGAGTACTAGTACTCATAAGAGAATGAGGGCACTGAGCATGACCACCGCGAGCAGTCGTAAGAAAATCTACCTTCTCATTAATGATTGAGCTTGATGCTACAGTTGTGTATCTAGTTTTTAGATCTGAGGTGCATCAATAGTTCATCTTGAGTGTGTTATAGTTTGATTATACCATAACTTTGTCTCTTAGCTATTTAGAATCCTAAGGTATATGTTTGCTATAGCATGTTCATTGTAGGGACTGGTTCGCACCAAGATGAGATCTATCAACCTTGGTAGAGGAGTAGTCCTATGATGATCATAAGATCGAGTCCTTAAGTCCATGGTCATGGTAGTGTGATATAATAGAAAATAGTTTTCTATTAGGTTTTCACATGGGACTCGGATCGAATAATTCAATCATGTGATAGGGTGTTGGGTTTGATGAGTTCACCTTAATCCTAATCCTGTCAAGGCTCATGATAGAAGAACTCAATCACATAGGCAGCTGATCGAGAGATTTGCATTCAGCTCAAATGGATTGTCACCATATACTGCTAGATGTCACGATGGATTTTGGGAGCAATTAGAATGATCTTGATAATCGATTATTCTAATTGGATGAATCAAAAGAGTTCTGGTCCATCGAAAGATGTTTCAATGATGTCGATGATAGAGATCGCGATATGTCTTATTATCATATGAAACTAAATCTAACTAGATCACACAAATAATGGTTTGGATCTGGATGTGATTAATTAAGCTAATCCAGTTCGATTGATTTAGATTGGATTCAATTAGGTTCAAGAAAATTGTGCTAGCATATGATTGAGCCTAACGTTCTCCTTCTATAGTCTTTATGATTCATCTTGACTGAGTCAAATTGGATTTGGCTCATCCTTAGATCATGAATGGATTTATTTTCATTTGGTTGGAACTTGTCCAGGTCAGATTGAGTCTTGAAATAAATCCATTCTAAGTGTAACAAGACTAGGATCAATAGTTGACCCAATTGAGAGAATTGAGGGTCATTGGGTTTGAGCCTCCTAGAGAATTTTTTAGGGATTCTTTTCCTTTGATTTTTAGGCATGTGATTGGGCTTAAGTGCTACTTTGGGCATGCCCAATTTGGTGAATTTTGGTTGCACTTACATTGGATTAAATCAAAATTTTATTTGGATTAAATTCTAGAAGGAAGTGTTAGATGTGTGCCCTAGAAGCCAGATTGGCTGACACATGTAATATACTTCTAAGGATAATTTTATAATTTTAGCTATAAATTAATAAAAGAATTATTTTTTTATCACAGTGTGTATTTAAAATATCTGTGGTACATTCTTTGAGTTAATGATAATGATAATTCATATTTTCAAGAGTTGAAAATTTAAGACATGAATTTTTATAATTAAACTCATAAACTACTTTTGACCGTAGGATCATCACAAGGACAGTGATCAATTCAAATGGTTGGTGTACGATTACTTTCTTAGGATAGATGAGTCTTAAGTCTATGGTGTAGAGACACCAAAGCGAGAGTATAAGTATGCATTATAGAATGAGGGCACTGAGCATGACTACCTTGAGCAGTCATAAGGAAGTCTACCTTCTCGTCGATGACTGGCTTGATGCTGCAATGGCATGTCTAGTTCTTTTATATGAGGTGCATCGATAGTTCACCTTGAGGGTGTTATAGTTTGACTATACCATAACTCGATCTTCTAGCCATTCGGAATCCTGAGGTGTATATTGGCTATAGCATATTCATTATAGGAATTAGAATGCACCAATAAAGGATCTATCTACCTCAGTAGATGAGGAGTAGCCCTATGATAATTATGAGATTGAATCTTTAAGCCCATGGTCATGGCAGTGTGAAGATGATAGAAAGAGTTTCTATTAGGATTTCACATTGGACTTGAATCAAATGATTAATTCATATGATGGATGTTGGTTTTGATGAGTTCACCTTAACCCTAATCCTATCGGAGCTCAAGATAGAAGAACTTAATCACATAGGTAGCTGCACCGAGAGGTTAGCTTTCAATTCTAATGGGTTGCCACCATATATTGCTAGGTGTCATTGTTGGAATTTGGAAGCAATTAGAATAATTTTGATGATCGATCATTCTAATTGTATGAATCAAAAAAGTTCTGGTCCATCAAAAGGTGTTTCGATGATGTCGATCATAGAGATCATGACATGTCTTATTATCATACAAAACTGAATCTAACTAGGTCATACAAATAAGGGTTTGGGTTTGGATGTCATCGATTGAGCTAATCCAGTTCGATTGATTTGGATTAGATCCAATCAGGTTCAAAATAATCATGCTAGCACATGATTGAGCCTAGCTTTCTCCTTCTGTAATCTTTCTGATTCATCGCAACTGAGTCAAATTTGATTTGATTCATTTTTATATCTTGAATAGATTTATTTTTATCTGACTAAAATTAGTCTAGGTTAGATTAATTATAGAAATTAAATCCGTTCCTACTGTAATTGGACTAGGGTCAAAAGTTAACATATTTGAGAGACTAGAGGGTCACCTGATTAGATGCTTCTAGAAAATTTTTTAGAGATTATTTTACTCTATTTTTTGGATATGTGATGGGGCTTGAGTCATACTTTGGGTGTGCCAAATTTTGTGATTTTTGGTGGTATTTTAACTAGGTTTTGAGAGAGTTTGATTTGGATCAAACTCTTTAGGGAAGAGTCATTGGTGCAACTTCTCTTGTCGCTAATTTTTAGAGGGATTTTTGGCATCAAAACTAGATAGAGATCTGGTATTTTATGTGGAGATTAATTCCTAAAGTCTCTTTGATCAAAGAATAAGTTACGTGGTCAAAGAGGGACTCTTAGATGGCGTATAGGATTAAAACCCTTTCTCATGCCAAAGAGCATTCATCGCATGAAATGTTTTTCATGCCCAAGTTGCGGTCGCCCCTATCATATCCCATGCCCCCTTTGATCCTCTCTCTCTCCCTCTTCTACTGGTCAAAGGTTGGGCACAAATCAAAGAAGAAGGTCCAAGGATTTTTGCACAAGATTCAGCATCTACACGATAGTGTTTGTGAGACGAGCACGCAGCATTCAAAATCCTTTTGAAAGATCTATAGAATAGATTCAGATCTAATCTTTTGAAGAAAGATTCTTGAGGAGAAGATGTTTGGATCTTGGTCGAGTGGATACCAGTAGAGGCTAGGCATGTGTGTGGCTCATTTCAGAACCTTAGGAACGATCAGGATCATCATAGGATAATTAGATTACCCAATCAGGTATTTAAATTAAGTCTGATTTAATTTAATTTTTTAATTTTTAATATTAGATCACCTTAATTAGATCTTAGAACTCTTAAATCTAATTAGGTTGTAGTATCTTTTATAGAAAAACTTACCTCAGATCTGATCAAATCTGGATGATCCTACAGCAAAAAATCAGATTTTTCTTCAAATATTATCAGAGCCAAGTTAGCAGTTCTTTAGATCTATTTTAGATCTAATTTAATTTTTATTTATGATTTGATATTAAAAAATTTTAGATGTCACATCAAATATGATTAGATCTAAAATTAAAAAATTAAAAATTATATAATTTAGATCTATAATGTATGAGATGCATGACTAGACTAGGAATAGAATAGTTCTATGTATAGTCTAGTATAATCTTATTATTAATTTAATTAAATATAATTTTAGATCAATTTTATTTTTATTTTTTTGATGTTATAATTATTGTAATCAGATTTAAAAAATAGAAAAATAGAGTTTTTAATTTTTAATTTATTCATATGAGATATGAAAGATGCATGCTTAGACTAGTTATAGAATAGTTATATAAACTATCTAGAATAGTTTTATTTTGATGTGATCAAATTTAAAATTTTATTTTTTAGATTTAATATGTGATATATCAGATCTAAAATCATGCATGAGTGATTGAGTTATGATACATGAGATGTATGCAAGGCATGTATAGGTTAGATCTTTGATTGTATATGTGATATATGATTTAGATTTAACTTGTTTTATTTTAAAAAATATATTTTTGATTAAGACATCCTCCTTGGACGTCCGGTCATAAGAATAAAGTAGGATTTAAAGGTCCTCTTCTTTCATTCGATGGAATGTTCTTATGATGTGTAGGGATGCTACATGTTCATCCTTAATCAAAAATTAGAATTTATTTTCTGTAAAACTCTAAATCCTGAAATCCTAGAATTTTGATACATATTTTATTCATGAATCCAAACTTAGTTAAGAATTAAGATTATAAAATTAATTAGATCTAAAAATTAAGAATTTTTAGATCTAAGATACCTTCACAAAATTAGGTTCGGGCTTGGGTAGCTCAATTAGGTCTAGTGGTTGATTAAACCGAATTAAGAGTTGGTTAGATGGGATCAAAGAAAGCTTAGAATTGACCAGCCTAATAGGATTAAATCTGGGTCAAGATCAAATCACATTGAGATGTGA
Organism: Cocos nucifera; assembly: GCA_006176705.1. NCBI lineage: Eukaryota > Viridiplantae > Streptophyta > Magnoliopsida > Arecales > Arecaceae > Cocos > Cocos nucifera. The sequence continues at coordinate 223,328 of QRFJ01000585.1, forward strand.
CTCGATCAAGTCAAGACCTAATTTGGCTTCATGGTTCGAGCCTAGATTATAGGCTAACCTGATTGGTTCTGATTTGATAATTTTGTATCTAAGATAAGGCTGGTAGATATGATAGACTAGTTTTTAATTGGAAGCTACTCAACCTAAATACATTCTTATCGAGTTAATGGCATATCTCTTCCACCGGTCTCACATATCTAGCCATTTGTGTTGATCCAGTTCTGATTTGAGGTGGCTAACAACTCGAGCCAATCCATGCCACTAGATTAGTCATAATTATTATAACTAAGTTAAGTTAAGTTTAAAGAGACTTAAATTAAATCTCTCTAAGAAAATATTAAGTCCAAGGACTTTCACCATTGTAGATGTGCGGGCCCTTTTCAGGATTGATTATTCTCGATTGGATACAGTGGTTCAATTACATCGAAAAGGTGTAACCATGTCTATTAGGCATTGAATGTTATGGGTTGGAGGATGGGTTAGGCTCAATATTCTAGATACGGTGAGAGATCCAATTAGGAATCCAATTCTTGCAAATGGTGGGTCTAACTTAACTAAGAAGTGGAGCAATATTCGGGCATAATGAGCTTCATGAATTAGAGATCAGATTTGGATGCACCATGATTAGAGAATTATTGGATAAGAGTTGTCCACTCATCGGTTGATCCATCACCAATAACTGTTAGGTGAGATGGTGAGCCAGTTGGTGGGACCACACCATCCACTAAAAATCTATAATCATGGATACTTTTGCATCTTTGCCAAGGGAGTGTAGGGATCTAAGTAAATAGTAGGAGCCTAATTTATTTAAAAATGAAACTTCTAAATAAATTGGTTAAGTCTAATTACAAAATCTAACTAGAAATTTTGACTCTCTACAGAAAAATGTCTGCATCAATCCACTAACCTATATCCTAGACACCCGTAGACTGACCAAACCCAACTATAAGGATTGACTCTAGAACTTTAAAATAGTATTGAATTTCGAGAAGTTGACTCATATGTTGAAACAGGATCCTCCTACTTTACCAGCTTGTCCGTTTACTGATCAGAGAGCATCTCTAATAAAATGGACAAATGAAGATAACAAAGCTAGGTATTATATGTTGGGCACGATGTCTGATGAGCTCCAGCGCTAACATAAAGACATCAAGACTAGCTGCCAAATGTTGGCTCACCTATAAGAGTTGTTTGGTGATAGAATCATGCAGCCAAATATCAAGTCACTAAGAAACTTTTTAAGGCTCAGATGCATGATGGGAAGTTGGTCCAAGATCATTATCTGATGATGATCAAGGCTTAAAAGAGCTTGAGAAGCTTAGTGTCAAGTTAGATTAGGATTTGTAAATTGATATAATTCTGTAATCTTTAACTGATGCATATGGATAGTTCATCATGAACTACCATATGCATAAACTACAAAATATCTTGGCTGAACTTATGAACATGCTGGTTACTACTAAGCTCTTTATGAAAGGTTCAAAGGGCTCAGTGCTTGCTGTGGAGCAGACTTCTTTCAAGAGAAAGTCTTTTAGAAAGAAGACAAATCCATGAAGAAGCAGAAGATGAAAGGTGAGAAGTGAAGGGAAATCCTGATTTCCTGGTCCAGGTTCGTTCAGATTTGATCAGATCAAGAGATATATTTCAAAAATTTTTCTCTTTGATCTATATCAGATTTGAGATGTTTTAGATCTGATTCTTATTATTTTAATAAATAAAATAAAATAATAATAAATTAAATTAAATTTAATTTATCTGATTTGGGTAATCCTATTACCCGTTGATGATCCTATTTGCAGCGGAAGGTTCTGGATCCAGCCACGCAAGTGCCTGGCCTCTATCGATATCCACTCAGGCTGGATCTAGAGATCCTCTTCTTCTCTATCACATCTCCAAAAATCAGATCTGGATCTGATCTGGAGGATCTTCAAAACTCCTTTTGAAGATCAGCAGTCGTCCTTTGCAGCAGCGCAGCCTTCTAGCTTTTGATCGCCTTTCTCTTGATCTGAATCGCACCAACCAAGGTCCAAAACTCCTTTTGGACGTGGAGAGCAAGGGGAGAAGGTGGTTTGGCATGGAGAAGGAGGGGAGAGGCAGCCTTGGGGCATGGGGAATTATGATTCAATCATCTCATGTAATTTGAGTTGGGCGCAGGGTCTTATTTATAGACTAGCTGTGATCCAACTCCTCTTCTTCCCAACCAATCACAACCCTTTGTGAAATCAGATCTAAATCTGATTGGTGGGAATAGAGTCCCCTGGATTCCTCCTTAGAGGGTGCCTAAGACCAGTCAAAGTTGGTTCTTAGAAGAACTCTAATTGGAATCCAAAAAGGAGATGGAGTCCTTGTCCAACAAGGACTCCTAGGCGCCTCCAACTTGGGCACACGCCTAGGGTGGCGTGCGCCCTTCTCCTTGCCAGGTTCTGGCAGGGGGACAGGCCCCCACCAGCTCTCCAATAGGTGCATGACATGTGGTCAAAAGTCAAAGTGTCAATGGTCAACGTTTGACCAGTCAAAGGTAGACTTTTGACCAAAGTCAAAGAACAAGAAATGGCAGGTGACCAAAAATGGCAGGTAATGTCTTACAAAATAAGACAACCTTTTCTGACTTGGACAACCTCCAGTCAGACCATATGAAGGCCTCTGATTGAGCACAAACTCCTTTGGCTCAGACAGGACAACTTATTTATGATAGTAAAAGAAGAACGTTAGGTTCAATCGAGTGCTAGCACGATTTCCTTGAACCTAATTGAATCTCATTCAGATCAATTGAACTAGATCAGTTCAATTGATGATCACCAGATTCAAACCCTTGTTTGTGTGACCCAGTTAGGTTCAGTTCTGTATGGTAATGGGATATGTCATGATCTCTATCATCGACATCATCGAAACTCCTTTCGATGGATCAGAACTCTTCTGATTCGAACAGCTAGAATGATCGATCATCTAAATCATTCTAATTGCTCCCAAAATCCACCAGTGACACCTAGCAGTATATGGTGGCAACCCATCAGAGCTGAATGCGAACCTCTTGGTGCAGCTACCTGTGTGATTAAGTTCTTCTATCTTGAGCCCCGATCAGATTAGGGTTAAGGTGAACTCGTCAAACCCTAGTCTCTGTCATATGATGTAATCATTCGATTCGAGTCCAATGTGAAAATCTAAATAGAAACTCTTTCTATTATTTCACTCTGCCATGGCCATGGGCTTCTGGACTTGATTCTCATGATCATCATAGGGCTGCTCCTCTACCACCGAGGTAGATAGATTCCATCTTGATGCAATCCAGTTCCTACAATGAACATGCTATAGCCAACATACACCTCAGGGTTCCATATGGCTAGGAGACCGAGTAATGGTGTAGTCAAACTATAACACCCTCAAGGTGAACTGCCGATGCACCTCAGGTCAAAGAACCAGACACACTACTGCAGCATCGAGTCAGTCATTGACGAGAAGGTAGACTCCCTAATGACTACTCGAGGTGGTCACGCTCAGTGCCCTCGTTCTCTAACGAGTACCTGTACTCTCGCTCCGGTGTCTCCACACCGTAGACTCAAGACTCATCTACTAAAGAGAAGCGATTGTACACCAACCTTCCGGATCAATCACCATCCTCGTGATGATCCTATGGTCGGGAGCATTTTATGAGTTAATAATGATTATTCATGTCTTAAATTTTCAACTCTTGAAAATATGAATTATCATTACCATTAACTCAAAGGATGTATCACAGACACTAAATACACATATGTGATAGAAAATAACCCATTTTATTGATTTTAGTCAAAATTATAATTTTGCCCCTAGAAGTGTATTACAAGTGTCAGCCAATTCTGGCTTCTAGGGCACATATATCTAACAATCTCCCACTTGTCCTAAAGCCAATTGGCTACAAGTCTAAGTCCCATCTTCTCAAGGTGGGCTTCGATCTTCTGCTGGCCCAACGGCTTTGTAAGTGGGTCTGCCACATTATCTGTGGAGTTGACTCTCTTGACCTCGACGTAACCCTTCTCGAGGTAATCGCGGATGAGGTGGTATCGCCGCTCAATATGCTTGGATTTCTTGGTGAGACCTCGGCTCCTTAGCAAGGGCTATGGCGCCATTGTTGTCGCAGTATAGAGGAATGGCATCTGATGGCATTACTCCAATTTCTGCAGCAAACTTCTTGTACCAGAATGCTTCCTTCGCAGCCTCTGATGCAGCGATATATTCTGCTTCCATGGTGGAATCTGCTATCACCGTTTGCTTGGAAACTCTTCCAGCTGACAGCACCACCATTGCACACAAACAGACTCCCAGATGTCGACTTTCGATCATCTATATCGGACATGAAATCCGAGTCTGTGTATCCCTGGACTTGGAGTTCTCCATTACCAAAGACCAACATCATATCCTTAGTTCTTCTCAAGTACTTAAGGATACATTTCACAGAAGTCCAGTGTTCTTCACCTGGATTTGACTGATATCTGCTTGTGACACTCACAGCATGGGCTATATCAGGTCGTGTACATAGCATGGCATACATGAGGCTCCCTATTGCAGAAGCATAAGGGATCTTGCTCATGCGTTCTATTTCCTCAGGTGTGCTGGGGCACATCTTCTTGGAAAGATGAATACCATGTCTGAAGGGTATTAATCCCCTCTTAGAGTTTTCCATACTAAACCTCTTTAGTACTTTCTCTATGTACATCTTCTGTGAAAGTCCTAGCATCCTATTCGGTCTATCCCTATAGACCTTAATTCCTAGAATAAAGGATGCTTCACCTAGGTCTTTCATGGAGAATTCCTTGGACAACCATACATTTTGACTGATGTCAACATGGGAATATCATTCCCAATAAGGAGGATGTCATCCACGTACAATACGAGGAAGACAACAGCGCTCCCACTGACCCTTTTGAAAACACATGGTTCCTCTTCATTTTTGATGAAACCAAACTTTTTGATCACATCATTGAAACGAGTGTTCCAGCTCCGAGATGCTTGCTTAAGTCCATATATGGACCTTTGCAGCTTGCAAACCTTGTGATCAGTATCACTGGATGTGAAACCTAGCGGCTGTTCCATATAGATATCTTCCTCAAGATATCCATTTAAGAATGCCATTTTCACGTCCATTTGCCATATTTCATAATCGAAATAGGCTGCAACAGCAAGCAATGTGCGGATGGATTTTAGCATAGCTACTGGGAAAAGGTATCCTGATAGTCAATGCCTTCGCATTGACTATAACCTTTTGCCACTAGTCTAGCCTTGAATGTCTCCACATTCCCATCTGCACCAATCTTTCTCTTGAAGATCCATTTACACCCAATAGGTACTATACCTTCTGGTGGATCTACCAAGGTCCAGACTTGGTTTGAGTGCATCGAGTCAATTTCTGACTGCATTGCCTCTAGCCATTTCTCGGAGTCGATATCTGATATCGCCTCGTTGTAGGTTTTGGGATCATCACCATGAGCACCATTACCTACGAGGAACATTTTCCTCTACTTCCTCTGAAATAATACCTAAGTATCTTTCAGGGGGATGGAAAACTCTTTCCGATCTACGAGGTGGAGGAGGTAGTGTTCTTATTGGCTCAACCTGATTTGGTTCCAATTGGTCCTTAGCTCGTTGTACTTGTGAGACTTTCTCATCAAGCTTGAATCTGCTTTCCAATGCCGCTATCTTGAATAAACTATTTTTCAAGAAAGATGGCATGTCGACTCACAATCACATTGTGGTCTTCTGGAATGTAGAAATAGTATCCTAATGACTCTTTAGGATATCCTATGAATCGAGCTCTGAAGGACCTAAACTCTAACTTGTCCGCTTGTTGTCTTTTGACATGAGCCGGACAACCCCAAATTCTGAGATGACTCAGACTTGGTTTCTTACCGTGCCATATCTCATACGGTGTGGTAGGAACGGTTTTAGAGGGAACCCTATTCAGTAGATAAATTGAAGTTAACAATGAGTGTCCCCAAAGAAAATCAGGGAGGTCTGTGAAGCTCATCATGGATCGAACCATATCCAATAGGGTCCGATTTCTCCATTCTGAAACCCGTTGAGTTGAGGTGTTCCTGGTGGAGTCCATTGAGAGACTATGCCATTTTCCTTGAGATAGTCTAGGAATTCTTGGCTAAGGTATTCACCTCCTCGATCTGATCGAAGAACCTTAATGGGTTTTTTTGTTTGTTTTTCTACTTCATGTCTGAATTCTTTGAACTTTTCAAAAGCTTCAAACTTGTGTCTCATAAGATACACATACCCATACCTAGACAGTGAAGAAAAATCCTGATTTTCCGGATCAGGTTCATTCAGATCTGATCAGATCAAGAGATATATTTCAAAAATTTTTTTCTTTGATCTGTATCAGATCTAGAATATTCAGATCTAATTCTTATTATTTTAATAAATAAATAAAATAAAAATAAATTAAATCAAATTTAATTTATCTGATTTGGGTAATCCTAATACCCTATTGATCCTATTGATGATCCTGTTTGCAGCGGAAGGTTCTGGATCTTAGCCATGCAAGCGCCTGGCCTCTACCAGTAGTATCCACTCAGGGCTTGGATCTGGAGATCCTCTTCTTCTCTATCATGTCTCCAAAAATCAGATCTGGATCTGATCTGGAGGATCTTCAAAACTTTTTTTGAAGATCAGCAGTCATCCTTTGCAGCAGCGCAGCCTTCTTGCTTTTGATCGCCTTTCTCTTGCCTAAATCGCACCAACCAATGATCCAAAACTCTTTTGGATGTGGAGAGGAGAGGGAGAAGAAGGTTTGGCATGGAGAAGGAGGGAGAGGCAGCCTTGGGTGTGGGGAAACTCTGATCTCAATCATATCATGTTGTCACAATCTGAGTTGGGTACAGGGTCTTATTTATAGACTAACTGTGATCCAACTCCTCTTCTTCCCAACCAATCACAACCTTTGTGAAATCAGATCTAAATTCTGATTGGTGGAAATAGAGTCCCCTGGATTCCTCCTTAGAGGGTGCACCTAAGACCAGTCAAAGTTGGTTCTTAGAAGAACTCTAATTGGAATCCAAAAAGGAGATGGAGTCCTTGTCCAACAAGGACTCCTAGGCGCCTCCAACTTGGGCACACGCCTAGGGTGGCGTGCGCCCTTCTCCTTGCCAGGTTCTGGCCAGGGGACAGGCCCCCACCAGCTCTCCAATAGGTGCATGACATGTCAAAGGTCAAAAAGTCAAAGTGTCAAGGTGGTCAACGTTTGACCAGTCAAAGGTAGACTTTTGACCAAAGTCAAAGAACAAGAAATGGCAGGTGACCAAAAATGGTAGGTAATGTCTTACAAAATAAGACAACCTTTTCTGACTTGGACAACCTCCAGTCAGACCATATGAAGGCCTCTCTGATTGAGCACAAACTCCTTTGGCTCAGACAGGACAACTTATTTATGATAGCAAAAGAAGAACGTTAGGTTCAATCGAGTGCTAGCACGATTTTCCTTGAACCTAATTGAATCTCATTCAGATCAATTGAACTAGATCAGTTCAATTGATGATCACCAGATTCAAACCCTTTGTTTGTGTGACCAGTTAGGTTCAGTTCTATATGGTAATGGGATATGTCATGATCTCTATCATCGACATCATCGAAACTCCTTTCGATGGATCAGAACTCTTCTGATTCGAACAGCTAGAATGATCGATCATCTAAATCATTCTAATTGCTCCCAAAATCCACCAGTGACACCTAGCAGTATATGGTGGCAACCCATCAGAGCTGAATGCGAACCTCTTGGTGTAGCTACCTGTGTGATTAAGTTCTTCTATCTTGAGCCCCGATCAGATTAGGGTTAAGGTAAACTCGTCAAACCCTAGTCTCTGTCATATGATGTAATCATTCGATTCGAGTCCGATGTGAAAATCTAAATAGAAACTCTTTCTATTATTTCACTCTACCATGGCCATGGATTTTAGGACTTGATTCTCATGATCATCATAGGGCTGCTCCTCTACCACCGAGGTAGATAGATTCCATCTTGATGCCATCCAGTTCCTACAATGAACATGCTATAGCCAACATACACCTCAGGGTTCCATATGGCTAGGAGACCGAGTAATGGTGTAGTCAAACTATAACACCCTCAAGGTGAACTGCCGATGCACCTCAGGTCAAAGAACCAGACACACTACTGCAGCATCGAGTCAGTCATTGACGAGAAGGTAGACTCCCTAATGACTACTCGAGGTGGTCACGCTCAGTGCCCTCGTTCTCTAACGAGTACCTGTACTCTCGCTCCGGTGTCTCCACACCGTAGACTCAAGACTCATCTACTAAAGAGAAGCGATTGTACACCAACCTTCCGGATCAATCACCATCCTCGTGATGATCCTATGGTCGGGAGCATTTTATGAGTTAATAATGATTATTCATGTCTTAAATTTTCAACTCTTGAAAATATGAATTATCATTACCATTAACTCAAAGGATGTATCACAGACACTAAATACACATATGTGATAGAAAATAACCCATTTTATTCATATTAGTCAAAATTATAATTTTGCCCCTAGAAGTGTATTACAAGTGTCAGCCAATTCTGGCTTCTAGGGCACATATATCTAACAATCTCCCACTTGTCCTAAAGCCAATTGGCTACAAGTCTAAGTCCCATCTTCTCAAGGTGGGCTTCGATCTTCTGCTGGCCCAACTGGCTTTGTAAGTGGGTCTGCCACATTATCTGTGGAGTTGACTCTCTTGACCTCGACGTAACCCTTTTCGAGGTAATCGTGGATGGGGTGGTATCACCATTTGCTTGGAACTCTTCCAGCTGACAGCACCACCATTGCACACAAACAGTCTGCCAGATGTCGACTTTCGATCATCTATATCAGACATGAAATCTAAGTCTGTGTATCCCTGGACTTGGAGTTCTCCATTACCAAAGACCAACATCATATCCTTAGTTCTTCTCAAGTACTTAAGGATACATTTCACAGAAGTCCAGTGTTCTTCACCTGGATTTGACTGATATCTGCTTGTGACACTCACAGCATGGGCTATATCAGGTCGTGTACATAGCATGGCATACATGAGGCTCCCTATTGCAGAAGCATAAGGGATCTTGCTCATGCGTTCTATTTCCTCAGGTGTGCTGGGGCACATCTTCTTGGAAAGATGAATACCATGTCTGAAGGGTATTAATCCCCTCTTAGAGTTTTCCATACTAAACCTCTTTAGTACTTCCTCTATGTACATCTTCTGTGAAAGTCCTAGCATCCTATTCGGTCTATCCCTATAGACCTTAATTCCTAGAATAAAGGATGCTTCACCTAGGTCTTTCATGGAGAATTCCTTGGACAACCACATTTTGACTGATCGTCAACATGGGAATATCATTCCCAATAAGGAGGATGTCATCCACGTACAATACGAGGAAGACAACAGCGCTCCCACTGACCCTTTTTGAAAACACATGGTTCCTCTTCATTTTTGATGAAACCAAACTTTTTGATCACATCATTGAAACGAGTGTTCCAGCTCCGAGATGCTTGCTTAAGTCCATATATGGACCTTTGCAGCTTGCAAACCTTGTGATCAGTATCACTGGATGTGAAACCTAGCGGCTGTTTCCATATAGATATCTTCCTCAAGATATCCATTTAAGAATGCCATTTTCACATCCATTTGCCATATTTCATAATCGAAATAGGCTGCAACGGCAAGCAATGTGCGGATGGATTTTAGCATAGCCACTGGGGAAAAGGTATCCTGATAGTCAATGCCTTCGCATTGACTATAACCTTTTGCCACTAGTCTAGCCTTGAATGTCTCCACATTCCCATCTGCACCAATCTTTCTCTTGAAGATCCATTTACACCCAATAGGTACTATACCTTCTGGTGGATCTACCAAGGTCCAGACTTGGTTTGAGTGCATCGAGTCAATTTCTGACTGCATTGCCTCTAGCCATTTCTCGGAGTCGATATCTGATATCGCCTCATTGTAGGTTTTGGGATCATCACCATGAGCACCATTACCTACGAGGAACATTTCCTCTACTTCCTCTGAAATAATACCTAAGTATCTTTCAGGGGGACGGAAAACTCTTTCCGATCTACGAGGTGGAGGAGGTAGTGTTCTTATTGGCTCAACCTGATTTGGTTCCAATTGGTCCTTAGCTCGTTGTACTTGTGAGACTTTCTCATCAAGCTTAATCTGCTTTCCAATGCCGCTATCTTGAATAAACTATTTTTCAAGAAAGATGGCATGTCGACTCACAATCACATTGTGGTCTTCTGGAATGTAGAAATAGTATCCTAATGACTCTTTAGGATATCCTATGAATCGAGCTCTGAAGGACCTAAACTCTAACTTGTCCGCTTGTTGTCTTTTGACATGAGCCGGACAACCCCAAATTCTGAGATGACTCAGACTTGGTTTCTTACCGTGCCATATCTCATACGGTGTGGTAGGAACGGTTTTAGAGGGAACCCTATTCAGTAGATAGATTGAAGTTAACAATGAGTGTCCCCAAAGGAAATCAGGGAGGTCTGTGAAGCTCATCATGGATCGAACCATATCCAATAGAGTCCGATTTCTCCGTTCTGAAACCCCATTGAGTTGAGGTGTTCCTGGTGGAGTCCATTGAGAGACTATGCCATTTTTCCTTTAGATAGTCTAGGAATTCCGGCTAAGGTATTCACCTCCTCGATCTGATCGAAGAACCTTAATGGGTTTTCCAGTTTGTTTTTCTACTTCATGTCTGAATTCTTTGAACTTTTCAAAAGCTTCAGACTTGTGTCTCATAAGATACACATACCCATACCTAGACAGATCATCGGTAAAGGTAATGAAGTAGACAAAATTGCCTCTAGCCGGCACATCAAATGGGCCGCACACATCAGTATGTACTAGGGCAAGGAGATCTGTGGCCCTCTCCCCATGTCCAACAAAAGGGAGTTTAGTCATTTTGCCTTGAAGACAAGATTCACAAGTTGGATATGACTCGAAAGTCAACGGACTCAATAGCCCATTTTTCTCCAATTTGTTGATCCTATCTTCTGCTATATGACCTAATCTCAGGTGCCATAGATATCTATCGTTTGGACTATCCCTAGGTCGTTTGGCATTCACGTTTTGCTCGATAGTTAGAACAGGTACATCAATATGTAGCTGATAAAGACCATTAATAAGGAAACCATTTGCAATTTTATTTCTTTCATAAAGAATGTTACAATGGTCCTTAAAGAAGGTGATCACATAACCTTCTTGTGCTAAGCATGAAACAGAAATCAAATTCCTGCTAGCTGCAGGCACAAAATAACAGTCTTTCAAAACTAAGTCTAAACCAGATGGTAATCGAAGAGGGTATGTTCCCATGGCTACTGCAGCAACTCTTGCTCCATTACCGACGACGTAGTAGATCATGTCTCCATCCCTCAGCCTCCTGCTATCCTCAAGATCCCTGCATAGAAGTGCACAGATGAGCACTAGAACCAGAGTCAAGCACCCAACTGGATGCAGAAGAAATCCGTAAGGTTAGACTCAATAATGAGCATACCTCCAGAAGGACCTTCCTTCTTAGTTCTTCAGGGTGGCCAGGTAAGTAGGGCAGTTCCGCTTCCAATGGCCATCGCTGTTGCAATGGAAACACTTTTTTCTTTTCACATCGACCTTTTTTCTTTGGTTCTGCCTTCTTCTTTCTTTCTTCTTCCACCTTTTGCTTTTCCAGACTTCTTTTTCTTTCCATAAGACTTTCTTTTTGAAGAAGTCCTTCCATAGAAGAACTAGTCTTTAGAACCTTTCATAGAAAGCTCAGGTAAACCAGCATATTTCATTAATTCGCCAAGGAATTTGAAGTTTATGATTGGTAATTCACATGATGAATTGCCCATATGCATCAGTCAAGGAATGCAGAATATATCGTTCTGTATTGTCAAGTCTAACTTTATAATGAGCTTCTCAAGCTCTTCCATGTTTCTTGATCATGTCAGACAAGGATCTTGTTGGACTGCACCCATCACGCATCTTAGCCTTAAAAAGTCATTCGTGACTTGATATTTGGCTGGACTCTGTTCACCAAACATCTCCTGTAGGTGAGCCAACATTGGCGAGCAGTCCCGATATCTTCATGTTGGTGGAGCTCATCAACATCGAGCCCAACATGTAATATCTGCCTTATTATCTTCGTCTATCCATTTTTCAGAGGCTCTCTGTTCAGGATGGACGGCTGGTAAGGTGGGAGGTCCTGGTCCAGTACATGGGTTAACTTCTCAAAACCCAAAATATTTTGTAGTTCCTGAGCCAATCTTTATAATTGGGTCCAGTCAGTCTCATTGTGTGTTCAGGATACGTGCCAATGGTGGACGCAGACATTTTCTGTAGAGAGTCAAAGATTTTAGTTAGATACTGTAATTTTAACTTGACCAATTTTTTAGGAATTTTATTTTAAACAAATTAGCTCCACTATTTCTTGGATCCCTACACTCCTCTGTAGAGATGCGAAAATCTCCAAGATTAATGATTTCTAGTGGGTGGTGCGGTCTCACCAACTGACTCATCACCTCACCTAACAGTTATTGGTGATGGGTTAGCCAATGAGTGAACAACTCTCTGTCATATGATTCTCTAATCATGGTGCACCCAAACTTGGTCTCTAATTCATGAATCTCACCGTATCCAAAATATTGATCCACTCCTTAGTTAAGTCAGACCCACCAATTGCATAGACTGGGTTCCTAATTGAGTCTCTCACCGTATCTGAAATATTGAGCCCAACTCATCCTCCAGCCCATAGCATCCAATGCCTAATAGACATGGTTGCATCTTCCGGTGCAACTGAGCCACTTATCCAGTCGAGAACAATTAACCTCGGAAAGGGCCCGCACTCTAAATGGTGGAAGACCTCAGACTTAAATCTTTTCTTAGGAGAATTGATTCAGGTCTCATTAAACTAGACTTTCATAGTCATAACAATTATGACTAACCTAGTGGCATGGGTTAGCTCGGATTTGACGATTCTCAAGAATCTAGGGGTTTGCAGAAAGCTAAGTTTTGGATTTTCTGCTAAGACGAACTGCGCAGCACCCCTACACAATTCATAAGAACACTCCATTACAAATGCGAACAGAGAGGGCCTTTACAACCCTTCTTCCGTTCTTCATTGACCGGACGCCCAAGAGGAATGCCTTAATCAGGAACATTGCAAATATACCAAAACAGTTTAGATCTATATCATAATATTTCATATACATAGATCAGATCTAAACATATGGCATATTTTGGGCCATAAATCTCAATGTATCGAATCATGCATATTTTTAGAATCTAAACTTATCTCATAATACTAAAAAATTAATTTAAATTGATCTAATTAAAATAAATTTCTAATCTATACAATTATGTTAGAACTATTCTACAACTAGTCTAGACATGCATGCTATCATATCTCATATGATATTTATTAAAATTAAATAACTTTATTTGGTATTTTTTAGATTATATAAACACTATAAATATCAAAAAATAGTAAATAAAAGGATCTAAAATATGAATTTAATTCAGATTAAAATCAAAAAATATGCAAGACTATTCTATAGAACTATTCTATTTTAGAATCAGTCATGGCATATTTCCTAATCTTAGATCCAAATTATTAATTTAATTTTTTTGATTTCAGATCTGATCACATCCTTGACATCTGAAATCATTTATTTTCTAATTAAAATAAATTTAAAATCAGATCTAAATAATTTAGAACCTTGGCTCTGATATCAATTGAAGGAAAATCCTGATTTCGGTCCAGGTTCGTTCAGATCTAATCAGATCAAGAGATATATTTTAAAAATTTTTCTCTTTAATCTATATCAGATCTAGGATGTTTTAGATTTGATTCTTATTATTTTAATAAATAAAATAAAATAAGATAAATTAAATTAAATTTAATTTATCTGATTGTGTAACCTATTATCCGTTGATGATCCGTTGCAGGGAAGGTTCTGGATCTCAGCCACGCAAGCGCCTGGCTCTATCCGATATCCACTTGTGGTTGGATCTAGAGAATCCTTTTTCTTCTCCTATCACATCTCCAAATATTAGATCTGGATCTGATCTGGAGGATCTTCAAAACTTCTTTTAAAGATTAGCATGTCGTCCTTTGCAGCAGTGCAGCCTTCTAGCTTTTGATGCCTTTCTCTTGCTTGAATCGCACCAACAAAAAATCCAAAACTCCTTGGACGTGGAGAGCAAGGGAGAGAAGGTGGTTTGGTGTGGAGAAGGAGGGGAGAGGTAGCCTAGGGGCATGGGGAATTGTGATTCAATCATCTCATATAATTTGAGTTGGGCACAGGGTCTTATTTATAGACTAACTGTGATCCAACTTCTCTTCTTCCCAACCAATCACAACCCTTTGTGAAATCAGATCTAAATCTGATTGGTGGAAATAGAGTCCCCTGGATTCCTTCTTAGAGGGCACCTTAGACCAGTCAAAGTTGGTTCTTAGAAGAACTCTAATTGGAATCCAAAAAGGAGATGGAGTCCTTGTCCAACAAGGACTCCTAGGCGCCTCCAACTTGGGCACACGCCAAGGGTGGCGTGCACCCTCCTCCTTGCCAGGTTCTAGCAGGGGGACAGGCCCCCACCAGCTCTCCAATAGGTGCATGACATGTGGTCAAAAGTCAAAGTGTCAATAGTCAACGTTTGACGAGAAGGTAGGAGACCGAATAATGGTCAATAGTCATATGGTCATCTTGATGCCATCCAGTTCCTACAATAAACATGCTATAGCCAACATACACCTGAGGGTTCCATATGGCTAGGAGATCGAGTAATGGTGTAGTCAAACTATAACACCCTCAAGGTGAACTGCCGATGTACCTCAGGTCAAAAAACCAGACACACTACTGCAGCATCGAGTCAGTCATTGACGAGAAGGTAGACTCCCTAATGACTACTCGAGGTGGTCACGCTCAGTGCCCTCGTTCTCTAACGAGTACCTGTACTCTCGCTTCGATGTCTCCACACCATAGACTCAAGATTCATCTACTAAAGAGAAGCGATTGTATACCAATCTTTTGGATCAATCACCATCCTCGTGATGGTCCTATGGTCGGGAGCATCTTATGAGTTAATAATGATTATTCATGTCTTAAATTTTCAACTCTTGAAAATATGAATTATCATTACCATTAACTCAAAGGATGTATCACAGACACTAAATACACATATGTGATAGAAAATAATCCATTTTATTCATTATAGTCAAAATTATAATTTTGCCCCTAGAAGTGTATTACAAGTGTCAGCCAATTCTGACTTCTAGGGCACATATATCTAACAAGAAGAAGAAGAAGGCAGAGCCGAAGAAGAAGGCCACTAACAAAAAAAAATATTTTTATTGCAACATAGACGGCCACTGCAAGTGGAACTGTCCTCTTTACCTGGCCAACCTAAAGAACAAGAAGAAGGTAGGTCCTTTTGAAGGTATGATCATTATCAAATCTAATCTTATGGTTTCTTCTATATGCAGTTAGGTGCTTGATTCTGGTTCTAGTGCTCACTTGTGCATTTTTATGCAGGATCTTGAGGATAGCAGGAGGCTGAGGGATGGTGAGATGATCCTATGTATCGAAAATGGAGCAAGAATTACTGTTGTGGTCATGAAAATCTTTTCTCTTCGATTATCATCAGGATTAGATTTAGTTCTTAGAGATTATTTTTATGCCTGCAATAAGTAGAAATTTGATTTCTGTTTTGTGTTTAGCATGAAAAGGCTATGTAATTAGTTTTCTTAAGGACCATTATAATATTCTTTATGAAAAAAATAAAATTATAAATGATTTTCTTATAAATGATCTCTATCAGTTACATATTGATGTTTCTATTTTTACTATTGAGTAAAATATGAATACCATATGATCAAAGTGACCTAGGAATAGTCTAAATGATAGGTATCTTTGGCACCTTAGGCTAGATCATATAGATGAAGATAGGGTTAACAAATTAGAGAAATGCAGGCTATTGAGTCCATTAACTTTCAAGTCATATCCGATTTGTGAATCTTGGCTTCATGGCAAAATAATCAAGCTTCCTTTTGTAGGACATGAGAAAAGAGCCACAGACCTACTTATCCTAGTACATATTGATGTACCGACTAGAGATAACTATTTCTACTTCATCACCTTTATTGATGATTAGTCTCGGTACTGGTATATGTATTTGATGCGACATAAGTCCGAAGCCTTTGAAAGTTCAAAAAATTCAGACTCAAAATAGAAAAATAAATAGAAAAACCCATTAGCATTCTTCGATCAGATCGAGAAGGCAAATATCTTAGTTGGGAGTTTCTAGACTATCTTAAGAAAAATGGCATAGTCTCATATTGGACTCCACTTGAAATACCTTAACTCAACGAGATTTCAGAATGAAGAAATCGGACCTTATTAGATATGGTCCGATCCATGATGAGTTTCACGGACCTTCTTGAGTTTTTTTGAGAACATAGTCTGATGACCGCTATATATTTACTAAATAGTGTTCCCTCTAAAATTGTTCCTACCACACCGTATGAGATATGGTATAGTAAGAAATCAAGTCTGAGTCATCTTAGAATTTGGAATTATCCAGCTCTTGTCAAGAGACAATAGACAGATAAATTAGAGTCTAGGTCCTTTAGAGCTTATTTTATTGGATATTCTAAAGAGTCATTAGGATATTATTTCTATCTTTCAGAAGACCACAATGTGATTGTGAGTCAACAAACTATTTTTCTTGAAAAATAGTTTATTTAAGATGGTGGCATTGAAAGATAGATTTGACTCGAGGAGAAAATCTTTGATGAGAAACGAGCTAAGGAGCCTATGGTGCCCAATTAGTTAGAGCCAACCCAAACACTACCTCCTCCACCTCGTAGATCAAGTAAAATTTTTTATCCTCCTAAAAGGTACTTAGGTACTATCTCAGAGGACGTAGAGAAAATATTTCTCACAAGAAATGGGGTTCATAGTGATGATCCCAAAACCTATGATGAGGCAATATTAGATATCAACTCCAAGAAATGGTTAGAGATAATAAAGTCAGAAATTGACTCAATGCATTCGAACCAAGTTTGGACCTTGGTAGATCCATTTAAAGGTATAGTACCTATTGGTTGTAAATGGATCTTCAAGAGAAAGAAAGATGGCGATGGAAATGTTGAGACATTCAAAGCAAGGCTCGTAGCCAAAGAGTATAGTCAGTGCGAAGGCATTGTTTATCAGGATATTTTATCGCCAGTAGCCATGCTTAAATTCATCCGTACATTGCTTACTATTGCAACCTATTTTGATTATGAAATATGATAGATGGACATGAAAATGACATTCTTAAATGGATATCTTGAGGAAGATATCTATATAGAATAACCACTAGATTTCACATCCAGTGATGTTGATCATAAGGTATGCAAGATGCAATGGTCCATATATGGACTTAAGCAAGCATCTTGGAGTTGTAATGCTCATTTCAATGATGTAATCAAATCATTTGAATTCATCAAAAATGAGGAGCCCTGTGTTTTCAAAAAGGTCAGTGGGAGTGCTGTTGCTTTCCTTGTACTGTACGTGGATGATATCCTCTTAAGTGGGAATGATATTTTCATGTTGACTATAGTTAAAATATTATTGTCTAAGAAGTTCTCTATGAAAGATCTAGGAGAGGCATCCTTTATTCTAGGAATTAAGTTCTACAAGAATAGACTGAATAGGATGCTGGGTCTCTCATAGAAGATGTACATAGAAAAGGTGTTGAAGAGGTTCAGCATGGAAAACTCCAAGAGGGGATTGGTACCCTTTAGACATGGCATTCATCTCCCCAAGAAGATGTGCCCTAGCATATCCGAGGAGATTGAATGCATGAGCAAGATCCCTTATGCTTCGATAATAGGGAGCCTCATGTATGCCATGCTATGTATACGACCTAATATTGCCTATGCTGTGAGTGTCACGAGCAGATATCAGTCAAATCCAGATGAAGAGCACTGAACTTCTATGAAATGTATCCTTAAGTACTTGAGAAGGACTAAGGATATGTTTCTAATTTTTGGTAATGGAGAACTCTAGGTCTAGGGATATATAGACTCGGATTTGATGGTCGACATAGATGATCGAAAGTCGACATCTAGAAGTTTGTTTATCTATAATGGTGGAGCTATCAGTTGGAAAAGTTTCAAGCAGATGGTGATAGCAGACTCCATCATAGAAGCAGAGTACATCGCTGCATCAGAGGTTGCAAAGAAGGCATTCTGGTATAAGAAGTTTACCACAGAGCTTAGAGTGATGCAATCAGATGTTGTCCCTCTGTACTGTGACAATAATAGTGTCATAGTCCTAGCTAAGGAGCCAAGGTCTCACCAAAAATTCAAGCACATCAAGCGGTAATTCCACCTCATCCATGATTATCTCGAGAAAGAATACATCAAGGTCAAGAGAGTCGATACTGCAAACAATGCGGCTGACCCACTGACAAAGCCATTGAGCCAGCAGAAGATCGAAGTCCACCTTAAGAAGATGGGACTTTGATTTGTAGCTAACTAGCTTTAGATCAAGTGAGAGTTTATTAGATGTGTGCCTTAGAAGCCAGATGGCTGACACTTGTAATACACTTCTAAAAATAATTTTATAATTTTTATTATAAATTAATAAAAAAATTATTTTGTATCATAGTGTGTACTTAAAGTATCTACGATATATCCTTTGAGTTAATGATAATTGCAATTCATATTTTCAAGAGTTAAAAATTTAAGACATAAATTTTCATAATTAAACTCATAAATTGCTTCCGATTATAGGATCATCATGAGGATGATGATTGATCTGAAAGGTTGGTGTACGATCACTTTCTTAGGATAGATGAGTCTTAAGTCTATGGTATGGAGACACTGATGTAAGAGTATAGGTACTCCTTAGAGAACGAGGGCACTGAGTGTGACCACCTCAAGCAGTCATAAGGAAGTCTACCTTCTCGTTGATGACTGGCTCAATGCTGCAATGGTGTATCTAATTCTTTGACCTAAGATGCATCAGTAGTTCACCTTGAAAGTGTTATAGTTTGACTACACCATAACTCGATCTTCTAGCCATTCAAAATTTTGTGTATGTTGGCTATAGCATGTTCATTATAGAAATTGGATTGCACCAATAGGATATCTATCTACCTCGATAGATGAGGAGTAGCCCTATGATAATCTTGAGATTGAGTACTTAAGCCCATGGTCGTGGCAGTATGAAAATGATAGAAAATTTTTTTATTAGGATTTCATATCGGACTCAAATCAAATGATTAATTCATATGATGGATATTGAGTTTGATGAGTTCATCTTAACCCTAATTTTATTGGAGCTCAAGATAGAAGAACCCAATCACACAAGTAGCTGCACTGAGAGATTCACTTTCAGTTTTGATTGATTGCCACCATATAATGTTAGGTGTCACTGGTGAATTTTAGAAGCAATTAGAATGATTTTGATGATCGATCATTCTAATTATGTGAATAAGAAAAGTTTTGGTCCATTGAAAGATGTTTCGATGATGTCGATGATAGAGATCATGACATGTCTCATTACCATATGGAACTGAATCTAATTGGATCATATAAATAAAGGTTTGGATTTGAATATCATCAATTGAGCTAATATAGTTTGATTGATTTGGATTAGATCTAATCAGGTTCAAGGTAATCGTGCTAGCACACAATTGAGCTTGGCTTTTTTCTTCTGTAATCTTTTTGATTCATCGCAATTGAGTCAAATTTAATTTGACTTATTTTTATATTTTGAATGGATTTATTTTCATCTAACTGGAATTAGTCTAGGTTAGATTAATTATAAAAATTAAATCCATTCCTAGTGCAATTGGACTAGGGTCAAAAGTTGACCTATTTGAGAGAGTTGAGGGTCACCTAATCAGATGCTTTTAAAAAATTCTTTGAAAATTATCTTGCTCTAATTTTCTTTTATGTGATAAGGCTTGAGTCATACTTTGGGTGTGCCAAATTTTATGATTTTTGGTGGTGCTTTGACTAGGTTTTGATAGAGTTTGATTTGGATCAAACTCTTGAGGGAAGAGTCCTTGGCACAGTGGACTCTTCCTTATCTTCTCTTGTTGCCAATTTTTAGAGGAATTTTTGGCATCAAAACCAAATAGAGATCTAGTATTTGACATGGAGATTAATCCCTGATGTCCCTTTGATCAAATAATAGGTTATTTGGTCAAAGAGGGACTCTTAGATAGCATATAGGATTAAAACCCTTTCTCATGCCATAGAGCATTCATTGCATGAAATATTTTTCATGCCCAAGTTGTTGTCACCCCTATCATATCCCATGCTCTCTCTAATCCTCTTTTGCTTCCTCTTCTACATGCCAAAGGTTGGGCATAAATCAGAGAAGAAGGTCCAAGAAGTTTGGCATAAGATTCAGCATCCACGCAACGGTGTTTGTGAGACGAGCATGCAACATTTAAAATCCTTTTGAAGGATCTATACATCATATTCAGATCTGATCCTTTTAAGAAAGATTCTTGAGGAGAAGACATTCAGATCCCACCCAAGTGGATACCGGTAGAGGCCAGGCACATGCGTGGCTCATTCCAGAACCTCAGGAATGATCAGAATCTTCGCAGGATAATTAGATTACCCAATTAGGTACTTAAATTAAATATAATTTAATTTTATTTTTAATTTTTTTAATATCAGATCACCTTTATTAGATCTAAGAACTCTTAGATCTAATCAGATTGTAAAAATTTTTATAGAAAAATCCATCTCAGATCTGGATGATCCTGCGATAGAAAATAAGATTTTCCTTTAGGAAGAGTCCTTGGCGTCTTGGACTCTTCCTTATCCTTTCATGTCATCACTTTTAGGAGTGTTTTAGGTGACAAAAATACTGATGGTGGTCAGTGTTTGTCATGGAGAATAGGTCTAGAGTCTATAATGATCAAGCAAGCTAGTTGCTTGATGCATTGGGACACTAAGTTGGCATAGGTGTCTATTTGAAGACCTTGCACCCTAGGGTTTTTAACTATATTCATTCCCACACCCATATGCTGCCACCATTCCCTTCTCCATGCCCCCTCTAGTGCTCCTCTTTCTCTTCTCACATCCATAGTAGGTTTGATGAAGGTTCAGTGATCAAGTGTTGAGAAAAGCTGAAGCAAAGATCAAGATAGGGTTTCTTCATCAAGAGACAAGGTGTTGCCTTAGAAGATTATTTTGAAGGCTTGACAAATCTAGATCTGATCTAATTTTTGAAGATCAGATCCAGAAGAAGAGCACATCTAGATCCAACCTGAGAAGACTCTAGTAGAGGCCAGGCGCATGCGTCGCTAGATCCAGAACCCCAGGCGATGGCAGATCATCGACAGGATAACTAGTTTACGCAAATTAGGTACAATAGTTGTTCCTATTTTTAATTTATTTTTATTTTTAATATTATATCGTAAGAATTAGATCCAAGAACTCTCAAATTTGATTAAAATTTATAGAAAAATTTTAAAATTTTTTTCTACAGATAAGATTAAATCATATCGATCATGTGGCAAAAAAATAGATTTTTCTTTCAACTGATATCATAGCTGTGTTAGCAGTTCTTTAGATCTACTTTAGATCTAATTTTAATTTTATTTTATAATTTAATATTAAAAATTTTAGATGTTATATTAGATGTGATCAGATCTAAAATTAAAAAATTAAAATTTTAATTTATATATGTGATGTATGAGATGCATGTCTAGACTAGGTTTGTAGATTTGATCTATGATATGTCTAGAATAATTTTTTTTGATGTGATCAATTTAAAATTTATTTTTAGATATTATATTAGATATAATTAGATCTGAATCATGCATATGAATATTTATTTTTGATACATGAGATGTATGCAAAGCATATATAAGTTAGATCACTAATTATATATGTGATATATAATTTAGATCTAACAAGTTTTATAGTGTAGATTAATTTTTGATTAAGGCATTCCCCTTGGCCGTCTGATCATAAGAGTAAGAAAAATTTAAAGGCCCTCTCTTCTCATTCGATGAGGTGCTCTTATGGCATGTAGGGGTGTTGCATGTCTGTCTTTAATTAGAAATCTAAACTTACTTTTCTGTTGAATCCTAGATCCTGAAATCCTAGGATTTTTGGTACATATTTTATTTATAAACCCAAACTAAATTAAGAATTTAGATTATGAAATCAATTAGATCTAAAAATTATGAATTTTTAGATCTGAGACACCTTCATAAAATTGGGTTTGGGTATGGATAGCTCAATTAGGTCTAGCAATTATTCAAATCGAATCAAGAGTTGGTTAGGTGGGATCAAGAATGCTTAGAATCGACCAACCCAATAGGATTAAGTCTGGATCAAGGTCGACTCATCATCACATGTGGTCGATCAAGTCAAGATCTAATTTGGTGTTGCGACTCGAGCCTAGATTGTAGGCTAATCTGATTAGTTTTGGTTTGACAAATCGGTGTCTAAGATAAGTTTGGTAGATATGACCAGTGGTCTTTAATTAGAAGCTACTTGATCTGAATGCATTGACGGCAAGTTAATAGCATATTCCTTCCACTGATCTCACTTACCTGGCTGATTGGATCGATCCAGTTCTAATTTGAGATGGCTAACAATTTGAGCTAACCCATGCCACTAGATTAGTCATAATTATTATGACTAAGTCAAGTCAAGTTTAAGAGACCTCAATCAAATCTTTTTAAGAAAATGTTAAGTTATAGATCTTCCACCATTATAGATGTGCGGGTCATTTTTGGGGTTGATTGTTCTCGACTAGTTACAGTGGTTCAGTTGCACCGAAAAAACACAATCATGTCTATTAGGCATTGGATGATATGGGTTGAAGGATAGGTTGGGCTCAATATTTTGGATATGGTGAGGGATCCAATAAGGAATCCAATTCATGCAAATAGTGGGTCTAACTTAACTAAGGATTTAAGCAATATTCCAGTTATGGTGAGCTTTATGAATTAGAGACCAGGTTAGGGTGCACCATGATTAGAGAATCATTGGATAAGAGTTGTCCACTCATCGGTTGACCCATCACTAATAACTATTAGGTAAGGTGGTGAGCCAATCAGTGGGACTGCACCACCCACTAAAAGTCTATGATTGTGGAGATTTTTGCATCTCTGTCAAGAAAGTATAGGGATCCGAGTAAATAGTGAAAGTTTAATTTATTTAAAAATAAAATTTCTAAATAAATTGGTTAAGTCAAATTATAAAATCTAACTAAAAATTTTGACTCTCTATAAAAAAATGTCTGCATCAAATCCACTAGCTCGAATCCTAGATACCCACAGACTGATCGGATCTAATTGTAAAGATTAGCTAAGGAACTATAAAATCGTATTGAGTTTTGAGAAGCTATCTTATGTATTAGACCAGGATCCACCCACTTTACCAGCCTGTCTGACTGTAGATCAGAGAGCGTCTTTGAAAAAATGGATGGATGATGACAATAAGGCTAGATACTATATGTTGGGCTCAATGTCTAATGAATTGTAGTGCCAACATGAAGATATCAAGACTACTTGCTAAATATTGGCTCACCTGTAAGAGTTGTTCGATGAGCAGAGTTGCGTAGCCAGGTATCAAGTCTCTCAAAAATTTTTTAAGGCTCAGATGCATGATGGCCAGTCGGTCCAAGATCATTATTTGACAATGATCAAGGATCTAGAGGAGCTTGAGAAGCTTGATGTCATGCTTGACAGAGATCTGCAGATTGATGTGATCCTATAGTCCTTAACTGATGCATATGGATAGTTTATCATGAACTTTCACATGCATAAGCTTCAATGTACCTTGGCTGAACTCATGAATATGCTAGTTACTGTTGAGCTTTCTTTGAAAAGTTCAAAGAGCTTAATACTTATTATGGAGAGGACTTTTTTCAAAAGAAAGTCTTTTGGAAAGAAGAAGAAGCAGAAAATTAAAGGTGGGAAGAAGAAGAAGAAAAAGTCGAAGAAGAAGGCTCCTAACAAAGAAAAGTATTTCTATTGAAACACTGATGGCCATTGAAAGTGGAATTGCCCTTTATACCTAGCTAGCCTGAAGCATAAGAAGGAGGCAGCTCCTTTTGGAGGTATGCTCATAATTGAATCTAATATAACAGTTTCTTCTACATCCAGTTGGATGCTTGACTTTGGTTCTAGTGCTCACTTGTGCACTTCTATATAAAGTTTTAAGGAGAGGAGGAGGTTGAGGGATGGTGAGATGATCCTGTGCAATAAAAATGGAGCAAGGATTGCTACTGTGGCCATGGTAGTCTATCCTCTTCGATTACCATCAGGATTAGATTTAGTACTTAGAAACTATTACTTTATGCCTGCAGCAAGCAAAAATTTAATTTTTATTTCTTGTCTAGCATAATAAGGTTATGTAATTAGTTTTCTTAAGGATCACTATACTATTCTTTTTGAAAGAAATAAAATTACAAGTGGTTTCTTAATTAACAGTCTCTATCAGTTGTATATTGATGTATCTATATTAAATATTGAGCAAAATATGAATATCATAGGATCTAAGCAACCTAGGGATAGTCTAAATGATAGGTATCTATTTAGATCATAGTGATAGCCCTTGGAAGCCAATTTATGACATTTATACAACAGAGAAAAATTGTTAGATATATGTGCCCTAGAAGCCAGAATTGGCTGACACTTGTAATACACTTCTAGGGGCAAAATTATAATTTTGACTAAAATCAATAAAATGGGTTATTTTCTATCACATATGTGTATTTAGTGTCTGTGATACATCCTTTGAGTTAATGGTAATGATAATTCATATTTTCAAGAGTTGAAAATTTAAGACATGAATAATCATTATTAACTCATAAAATGCTCCCGACATAGGATCATCACGAGGATGGTGATTGATCCGAAGGTTGGTGTACAATCGCTTCTCTTTAGTAGATGAGTCTTGAGTCTACGGTGTGGAGACACCGGAGCGAGAGTACAGGTACTCGTTAGAGAACGAGGGCACTGAGCGTGACCACCTCGAGTAGTCATTAGGAAGTCTACCTTCTCGTCAATGACTGACTCGATGCTGCAGTAGTGTGTCTGGTTCTTTGACCTGAGGTGCATCGGCAGTTCACCTTGAGGGTGTTATAGTTTGACTACACCATTACTCGGTCTCCTAGCCATATGGAACCCTGAGGTGTATGTTGGCTATAGCATGTTCATTGTAGGAACTGGATTGCATCAAGATGGAATCTATCTACCTCGGTGGTAGAGGAGCAGCCCTATGATGATCATGAGAATCAAGTCCAGAAGCCCATGGCCATGGCAGAGTGAAATAATAGAAAGAGTTTCTATTTAGATTTTCACATCGGACTTGAATCGAATGATTACATCATATGACAGAAACTAGGGTTTGACGAGTTCACCTTAACCCTAATCTGATCGGGGCTCAAGATAGAAGAACTTAATCACACAGGTAGCTGCACCAAGAGGTTCGCATTCAGCTCTGATGGGTTGCCACCATATACTGCTAGGTGTCACTGGTGGATTTTGGGAGCAATTAGAATGATTTAGATGATCGATCATTCTAGCTGTTCGAATCAGAAGAGTTCTGATCCATCGAAAGGAGTTTCGATGATGTCGATGATAGAGATCATGACATATCCCATTACCATATAGAACTGAACCTAACTGGGTCACACAAACAAGGGTTTGAATCTGGTGATCATCAATTGAACTGATCCAGTTCAATTGATCTGAATGAGATTCAATTAGGTTCAAGAAAATCGTGCTAGCACTCGATTGAACCTAACGTTCTTCTTTTACTATCATAAATAGTTGTCCTGACTGAGCCAAAGGAGTTTGTGCTCAATCAGAGGCCTTCACTTGGTCTGACTGGAGCTTGTCCAAGTCAGAAAAGGTTGTCTTATTTTGTAAGACATTACCTGCCATTTTTGGTCACCTGCCATTTCTTGTCCTTTGACTTTGGTCAAAAGTTGACCTTTGACTGGTCAAATATTGACCATTGATACTTTGACTTCTTGTCCACATGTGTCATGCACCTATTGGAGAGCTGGTGGGGGCTTGTCCCCCTGCCAGAACCTGGCAAGGAGGAGGGCGCACGCCACCCTTGGCGTGTGCCCAAGCTGGAGGCGCCCAGGAGTCCCTGTTGGATAGGGACTCCATCTCCTTTTTGGATTCCATTTAGAGTTCTCCTAAGAACCAACTTTGACTGGTCTTAGGCACCATCTAAGGAGGAATCCAAGGGACTCTATTTCCACCAATCAGATTTAG